>JANHZU010003172.1:296435-312584 GCA_032468055.1 Acrochordus granulatus | reverse complement strand
CAGGTCATGATTTATAGCAAAAATTGCAAAAAAGAAACTTTCACAAAAAAGGCCACTGGACATTTTATTTGATGCAATTAATAAGAAGATGTTTTGTTCCCCATCCAGGAAATTTTATCAGTTCAAATCTCCATTCCACTTTGAAACTGATAAAGTTCCCTGGATGGAAACGAGACATCTCATTAATTACATCAAATAATAAAAATCCAGTTGTCTTTTTTGAGAGGTTTTTTTTTTGGCAATTTTTCCTACAACTAAAGGATTTTGCTTTCTCTGAATTAAAACATGCAACATAATGTTTGAATTGGGTATGATTTACTCCAACCATATA
This sequence comes from Acrochordus granulatus, assembly GCA_032468055.1. Taxonomy (NCBI): domain Eukaryota; kingdom Metazoa; phylum Chordata; class Lepidosauria; order Squamata; family Acrochordidae; genus Acrochordus; species Acrochordus granulatus. The sequence continues at coordinate 312,253 of JANHZU010003172.1, read as the reverse complement.
TTCCATTTCATTAAAATATGTTATTGGGCCTCAGACAGTTCATACTACCTTTCTTTACAAAGTTCAGTTATAACCATGAGCCTCTTTTCAAAGGAATAGATATCATTATTCATTACACCTGGGGGTCCCTGAAATACACATTTTTATGATGATGACTTCAGGAAATTACATTGCTGGGTTGTACTTTTCTATTGGTCTAGTGTAAAACCATGGTTATAAATGATTGCATCCATTTAAGAGCCATTTATAGGTTCAAGTCATCTTGCCATCAGCCACACATAGCCCATCTTTTTTTTTCTTGCAAGAAAATAATTTGATGCTTAATATTAAGTCTTTTTGGTACCAATTGTAACATGATCTAAAATACAGGAGGCAATGGCAAACATTTCTGAAAAATCTTGCCAAGAAATCTTCAGAGATTTGTGCAGACAGTATCAGAGAATTGGACACGCACAGAAGAAAAAAAAGATTCCCAGAATGAGAGGAGTGGGGGATTCCACATAATACAGGAAGAGATGTGCTTATGAGCAGATAGTTTGCATTCATTCACTGAATGAATGGGTTATCAGACTGTGTTATAAAACTGTAACTACCTTCCATTTCTCCCATTTGGGTAGAAAATTAAAATCTTCAGTTGGAAAGAAGCTTATTTAGCAATAGTCATGATGGGGCATACATTCGTTTCCACATAATTCAAACTGTAAATATTTGGGGATGATAAATCCACAGCTACAGCCACCAAACCAAAGACTACAGAGATCTTCAGCAAGAACATCAGTCCTAATGGGGACTTACATCAAGGCAGGTTGTGTGAATTATGAAATCATTTTCATAAGAAAGGAAATGTTTGACTGAAAAGTCTTTTAACTAAAATAATACAAATTGTACTGTCTGAAGCTGATAGCCAATTATATATAATCACATGATTTCAAAACAGCTGCAAGTGTGGGAAGAATTAATTCTGCTAATCTATTGCTTTTCTTTTTACGTTCACCAAAACAGAAAAGGAATCACACAAATAAGATTATTATATTTTTCAAAAACCTGAATTTGGGGACAACCACTGTAGTAGGAGAACAGTCTGTACAAATATTTAAACAGATAATTAGAAAGGAGGACAAATGGGGAGAATGAAGAGGACACATGAGCTGTTCAACTTTCTTGGCAACCAGAACAAAAAATTACAGTGAAAGGCTGCAAAAACAAAACAAAAAATGTACTTATCCCTACATGTATATGAATTTACCTTTTCCAGCATCAGAAAAATGGGTTTTTCCATTATAGGAAACCCCATTATAGGGGTTCTACAGCCCCTAGGAGTCAAAAGCTTACCACATGTAATTGGTTATGGTCTTGTCAATTTCAGGCAACAGTACAAGAGGAAAAGGGTTCTAATCAAATAATAAAGATTACAGACGTTGTTAACTTGGTTAGCACTATTACAGAAATACTGTGCCACCGAGAAAAGCTGCACAGGAAGAGATAGTTTGTTAAGACACTCATATGATTTTAAAATATTTTAAATTTGATTTTAAAATATTTTAAATTTTTCATTTGATTTTAAAATATTTTAAATTTTTCATTTGATTTTAAAATATTTGATTTTAAGGCTGTACCTGCAAGACACAATGACAAATGTCTGGTAAACGTAAATGCAATGGAATGATAATATTGAAGGTTATATAGCCTTTTTATAACCTCTTTTTATATCTATGAAAATCCTTTTAGCCCACCTTGCTTGTCTGCTGGGTTTTTTATTTTGTTTTAATGAGTTTATTTTAAGTGTTTTTAATGTATTTTATTGTTGACAGTCTTCGGATTTCGGCGGCATACAAATTTAATAAATAAATAAATAAATAGCCAAATGTTTTTCCAATGAAATAGATTGCCACAAATTATATAAATCCCCTGCATACTGTTGTAGCTTCTTGGTAAGATAAAATCTGTGTATTTTCAGAAGCATGTTCAAAAGTTGGGATGTCATTAGTTTGCTGAATTTACATTTTAATTGAATACTTTAATTTACATTTTACACAGAATATATTACATGAGCTCATATAGTTTATGAATTCTGATGTATAACATGAAAAGAGCCCACCTCTCTTATGCTCTGATTAGAAATCAATTTCTTATATGTTTTTAGCAATTGATGGCAAATAACAAAAAATGATGAACAAAAGGGGAAAATGCTAGTACACTTCTGCCTCTGTGCGTTTTCTTATTTATTTTTAAATGTAATTATCACTTTTCTGTTTGCATTGTGTTTGAATGTAGATCGATAAATACTTCCAGGGTACATTTCTGAGTCCTAGCCCCCTATCATTTGAAAGCCAGAAGAGAACAGTTTGCCTAGCCTATCTTAATTTACTTGAACTGATCAGTCATGGTTGTTTTAATCATCATGGAATGGCACTTAGGTGATCTTGCCTAGGTTGATCTCAGGTTCAGGAAACCAAGAACAGCATGAGGAATTGCTCCAAAGTAAATTTTTATTTCTGTTCATCTAATGTACAGAATCTTGCCAGACTAAAGGACACTTTGCACAACTATCTGATAAATGTTGTGAAGGATTAGGGAGGATCTTTCTGTGTCTCTGTTGCATAGCAATGATTCAAGGCTGATGTTTCTGTTTACTCCTCACTCCCGTAACTTGGTACCAGATTCCACCACAGTTGAGAACTTAAAGAGAAGCAGGTTCTGTCAAGATGGATGGGAGATTTCCAAAGAATGCCAGAACTGTAAGCTAAAGCTAGAGTTTGAAAATATATCCCAGAAGAAGACAGTAGCATACTGTTACCATAGTGTTGCCCAAGAGGTCCCTAGGAGTCATGCTCAAAGATGTTTTATCTCAATAACTTAACTTATTTTTTTCTCAATAGGCTCTTGAATCTCTTATCCTCTATGGACAGATGATCATGACAGAGAGGGAGGCAATGGCTTGGTGATGCGGCTCATTGTTTGGATGCAGGTGGACCTATTTTTATGTATGTTATCTTAAAAAAAAAGCAGGAGAGAACATTTTTGGGAACCGGAAAGTTACCAGATTGATTATCTTCAGTGTGGTGATCCATGAGGGACCAGATTGCCCACATTCCATTGGCCTGCTCTTCTTACTGAAGAACATTATCACAAAGAGATCTTATTGGATGAAAGTCATTTTTTTCTTAAACTATCTTTTTCTTAGAACAATCCCATCTTAATCAGCATCTCCTAATATTCTCAGAATGCCCAGCTTGGTGGGCACCAGCTGCATACATCTTATCTAAAAGTAGGAAGGAAAACAGCACAAAGCACATTCAGGTTTAAGAACACCAGTTGTGTCTCTGCAACTCTGTTCAAATAACAGTTTCAGCACCTTTCTGCTTGGAAGCCAGATCAAGGGAAGTGGCAGCAAAATAAGCACAAACCCAGTATAGGTTCAAAGCACTATTTTTCTTAATTGCTTCTCTATCTTCCAAAGATAAAGCACTCAAAACTATTTATGTTTCTTCTCATTCAAATAGTCCATTTTGCTGTAATGACTCACAGCCAGAAAACCTATATTAGCCAGGAAACTTAAAAGTAGTTGAATATTTTCCTTTTCTGTTACTTTGACTGCAGCACACAAGTTCCTCTCCCTCTTGATGCAGGTTCTGCAAAAGGTTCCCCTCAACCTAGCTTATATGTGCAAGTACACCGAGATTAGTGCGAATGCAAATACTGCAAAATTTGATTTAGTATGATTTATAAATTGATACCAGGTCATGTTTAATGCAAACCAGAATTCATTTGGTAGTGTGAGGTTAACCCATGCGTAATTGCCGTTAGAGTTTTAGATGCTAATTGTTGTTTGTGCAAAATAAAGAATAAGAAGGTTCCATTCAAGAGAAGCTCAAAAAAGGAACTCATGTTGAAGAACTCTCGCTATCTTGTATAGCCCTTTTACCTTTTATTTTATTTTCGTATTTATTTTGTATGGTGTATATATTTTATTATTTATACTGTAAGCCGCCCACAGTTGCTTGCAGTGAAATGGGCAGCAAATAAGTTTAATAAATAAATAAATCTACTACAGCAGATGGGTGTATCCTCTTTTACTGACATATGATATTCTATTAATAAACATATAAATATGTATGTTTAAAAATTTATTCCCTATGTCTATCAAACTAAAACTAGTTATCTTATTTCCCATAGAAATATAACTGCAAGTAATGTGAATTCGAACAATGAGACCATTTTGTGGGATTCATTAACCACATGAATTGAAACCTCCCTGTATTTCAGTTCTCAGAATTCCCAGCCAGTTTGCTGAGAATTCTAGGCTTTGAAGTCCATGCATCTGAAAAATGGCCAACTTGGGGAAAGCTGTCATATGTTGTAGGGAAAGCGTGTATGTATGTGTGTGTGTGTGTATGTGTATCTATAAGTGTGTGTGTGTGTGTACATATATGTATGTGTCTGTCTCTGTCTCTCGCTATCTTTCTTGCTATCTATCATCTATCTATCTTCTTCTCTGATCATATTAATGAAAATCACTTGTCAGACTGGGAAGTACTGCTGTTTAGGTGGGACCCTAGTGAATTATTGTGAGTCAGAATAAGCAAAAGCAAACATGATACAGAGAAATATCTTTTGAACGGATAATGGAGAAGAAAAAGAGCTATGATTTGATATGCCTAAATCTGTTTCATACTGCAACTTAATAGGACTACCTGCCACCACTTTATATTTCAGAAACGTAGCACATCCGAGCTAGCAAGTTTCAAAATCTCTGTTTCCTGCTGATAATCTCTCAATAGACAGCATATTGTATTTTGGGGAAATAATATACTGGCTCCAAGCTTTCATAAAAATATTTGACATTAAATAATACGCATTTAATAAATGTGACTGTAATTTAAAGCAATAATTATCAGGGAGGAAGAATAACTCCCTAATAGCTCTAGGCATCAGCTGTATTTATTTTAACAAGCGGAAATAAGAATATCATTTTTAAAGTTTAGGATCTTAAGCTAGCAAATAAACTCACTGTCATTTATTTCAAAGAATTTTTCAAATGTCGTTACCAAGACCATTAATGAGTTCTCCTGGAGCCCCAAACCCATACAAAGCAAAATGCAGTGTAATGTATTCAAGATTTTATGAAGTTTTTAAAGAACTTTTTATTTTTCTGCCTGTTGATATTTTCTAGAGAAGATTCTTTTACAGAGTAAAGAAATTAATTTTCACGTAAAGTACTGAACAGAAGTAGAAATTAGAGATTTCCAGACCATCATCTCATCTGTTTTCCATCTGTTACTATGCATATTTAAATGAATTTGGAAGACTTACAAATTGTCTTCACTAGTTTGCATCACTGTACTGAAATTTTTAGTGCTGTAGTCATGGACATGTCTACATTTTTGCAAGTCTGGAATTTGCAGGAAAGATCACCCAAAGCGTTCACTTAGCTGCCTTCAGGATGACCAGAAGCTGAGTATCCTCCTCATCTTCTCTTCCCCAGTTTTTTGTGCACTGGATGGTGAATTCACAAAAATCGTTTCATCATGCTCAAGATAAATGATGTTTTCTCTTCATGCATGCAACCAAGCATTTATGATATCTCAGCATTCTAAACTGATTGAGTTTCAACAGAATAATTTTTCCTTCACCAAGAACAAATTTAAAAAGATAAAGTTTGGAATATGAGCTCTTTTGGGGGCCATATTGCCTTATTCCTATCTTTAATTGCACCACCCAATACAAGTTGAAATTAGACTCAAGAGCAGTCATCTTTCAGTAGTAGCCATGTTTCTGGATGGAGGGAAGCTTAAGAATAGGAATGAGACCTGCAGATCTGTGGAAGACAAACTACTGCTATTTCCATTGTGATTCCCCCAAACCACCGTCCTGTAGTAGCCAGGACAAGTTGCTAAGTTGTGGCCTTCAACTTTTTAAAAATTGCCAGCTTCTGCTCTGTATATAATTCTTCACCAGATGAGTTCTGAAGTATGTAAATAATGCAACATGACCACAGCCATGGAGAGTAGAACTAACTATTCTTGATAGCTATAATATGTTGATACATTGGCATGGCAACAAGCCTTCATTCAGAATCCTAAAAAACTAAAAGTTTGGTAGGATAGGGTTAAATTTTGAGAATGATTATGGACGTGTGAAGGAAAATTAGCTACCAGCAATGTGCATACTCTATATTTCGGAAAGGGGAATGGAGAAGAAGATTGATTGTAGATGATGTATTGCCTCGGTTTCAGACCAAAATTAAATTGTGAAGATCTGTATACACAGTAAAGAGGCAGGAATATGTTAAGGTCTCTCTTTTTTGAAAAACTGATACTTTCTTGGCATATAGAAGAAAGCACAGGATCCCTAAGGTACCAATCATGCCAGCAATAGTGTAAATTTCAGAACAAAATCCAGCTTTTCATTATTTGGGAAAAGGTTAAGGAACTTACATGGAAAAGCAGGTACGTCATGAAATCTATCAACAGGTGGGGAATACTCTTGCAGACTATGTCTGGAATGTTACTATGTTCACCAATTGGAGTTAAACATGTGTTCTTCAGAATTACAGTTATTTTGGTTTTTCAGAAGGATAGAGCGGGCACGTTTGCCTAACTTGCAACTAAATCAGAAGTTTGATTCAATAGGCAGTTTTCAGTTGTTTATCTAGGGATATTTATAGGTAGCATCTTCCTATGTACTTGGAAATGATCTAATCTAGAGTATGTCTCTTTTTCTGTCTTTTTTGTCCAGTCTTTCCACAAATTCTGTCTTTGCTCCTTACCCCCAATTACTTGACAGATCTCTCTCCTTAATCAATGTTCCATGGAATCATAGCTGGGGAGGTTTGAAGATGTTCCATACCTGCAGTTCTAAGAATTGCTTTGTTTCTGCTAGTATTTTCATCTTTTATTCAGATGACGCACCTTTGGTTTTATTTGCATGATGGAAAGACTGGTATTTGATGAACACTGGAATCAGGAGTGCTATCCAGGTGATCTAGTTGAAGGGAGTAAAATAGCTTTCTGGAGCTTTGAAGAGCAGATAAAGTGGCTATTTATATGTGTTCGGCTCCTAGAAAATCAGCAATGTTGGGCATTTAGGCTGATATATTTCCAGTCTAATGTGATGTGGTGACCTTTCTGTGACTGGGGTTTTTGTTTTAGGTTACTGTGTTTTTCTTTCCCCCTATAAGAAAACTCTTGCATTAATTCTCCTTCAGGAGTTTTAGATCCTTTTAAGTGAAGTGCTAGTTTGAGGCTTTTTAGTTCCCCTTTGGGGTCCAACAAAGAGATGAAATTGAGAAAGTGTTGTCAATGTTCATATAAAATGCCAACTTCTTGGTGGTTTCCTTTCTCTGTTTTCTCTATTCCTATTTCTCTATTCTATTTCTGTGGAATAGGGGCAACAGAATTATCTTTCCTGTAGGATCTGCAGCAGCTTAGGGCAAAATTAGGATTTTCACTCTTATTTCCGCATTTTAAGTCACCAGAAATAAACAAAACCACAGATTTCCTTCCAATTCCTTCTGGGAGCTTGGGGAGTGAATACTGTTGCAGTGGGGTAGTGCTCCAAATGTCATTTATCAGTGAAAAAGGTGAAGCATATCTTTAGCATTAGTAAGCTAGCAACAAAGCTCAGTCTGCAGTTCAAGACAGTTATGAAATTCTGATTTTTCCTCGGCACTTCTTTTTTATTGTGCAACTTACAACATACCATTTCTTCCTAGCAAAATTTGAGTAATACCATCCTAGATTATAATCATACTCATTTAAAGTGCTTTGTCATTTCTACCAGGAAGGAAAAAAAGATTGTTTAAAGCACTGACAACTACAGAGGATGAAAGGCTGTGGTTATGAAGGGTGTGCTTTGCATGCCAAGTTTACAAATCCATTCCCAAGGTTCCCAAGCCAGGGTGGAAAAGTTTTGGATTTGAATCCTAGTTGCTGATCTGTTCAACTGACTTAAGCATTGTGCTGTCCAGACTGTCAGTCTAGCTGCAGTATTCTTTAGGGATCTGAACTGAAAATTGTCACTGCTACTTGGTTCAGTGACCAGATTCACCTGCACTGTAGGGGTTGCGACCAATTCAGTGACTTTAGGAAAAAAAAAACCTCTTAATTTTTCCAAGTCTTCAAGATCCATTGGAAACTTCTATTGATCTATGTTTTGTTAGAATAGCTATCTGATTTAGATTTTTGTGTGCATCCGGTATGCTATTGAAACATTTTTCATTTTCTGATTAGATTTATTTTACTTTGTCTCCCAATTGCACAGGGATTTCAGAATTGCTTTCAGCTCTGTTTTTATTTCTTTCCCCGTAACTAAAATTCTCAAAGCTATTTCCCCAGTGCAGAAGCTTCACTTGGGAGATCTTCCTGCTGAACAAGCTTATATATATATAAAGTATTATGAATAAAAGATTAACTTCCTCTTAAAGCTCCATCGAAAGGGGAAAAAATCTTAGAGATGCAAACTGTTGAATTTGAACTTGAGTGTGAACCTGGTACAGTACATTTGAAATTGAAAGGGAGATTATTTTTGGCGAAATTGTTTTGCCATCTTGCAAAACATTGTATTGTGTCTAAATGATATTTTATGTTCATTAATATATGTATCTGTGCCATGCGTGTGTATTTGTTCATATGTACATACACAGTACAGACACATATTTTTACACATACACATCAACAGAATTGGTGGATGATGAACAAGACTGGATTCAGTTCATTCTTATTTTTATAGGACAATATTCAGATTGTTTTAATAAAAATATTTTTCTGTACTCCATTCACTAAAGTTTTCTGGGTTACAGAACAGCTACACAGATGAAATGCAGGTTGAGGATCATTTGGAGAGCAGAATAATTGGAAGCTGAATAATACCTTCAACTAGACTGTAATTAACCTAGAATAAAAACTTGTTTATTTTCTTGTGGTGTTCTCCTACACTATGTATCTGGTTTTGTTACTATTTGGTAGATTAAAATTGTATCAATGAAATAGTTATACTGTACTATCTTTCTGAAAACCAAGTTTGTTTTTTAAAGGTCTTTTTTTTTTGCATAGAATAATCTCCCTTAATTTGTTGCTGGCCACAAAAACAGTGATGCATTTCCTTTATTTTCCTATACTTTCCAAAGGTAAAGGATTGCAGTTGCATCTTCATGTTATTAATATAAACCAAAAGGCTAATAGGAAGCTAGATAAAATAAAAATAGCAACAAGTTAAAAAGTGAATATAATGACAAAAAAGAGGAAAGTACAAATTGTGTCAACACAGTACAAATTAAGGAATATAAATTCCTAAATTTATTTCCTAAATGGAAATAAATCCATTTCTTTAGGAGGCTCCACGAGTGCCACCAACAAAGTCAGAGTAGAAACTGGGAACCAACTAGTTAGACTCAGCATCCTTTGGTTACAATTGCTATGCCACAGATGTTCACAACTTTTGTAGACATTTCTTTAGACTGGTTGCTTATTGGGAAATGCACAGTCCTGATTAGGGGCCCAAATGAACATCTAATCAGAGAAATTAGGCCCAGACACTAGATATGATGCAGGAGATTCTTGAAAAATCTGTGTAATTGATTCAATTTCTGTATCTAAATCCAGAAGTGTTCTTGATAAGGAATATTGTGAAATTTCCATTCCCTCTCCTTTGAAGATACGATGTCAAATTTTGTATGGAACCCAGAGAGAGTTAAATCTCTTGGACCTTATTGTCTTAAGTGTATAATTCTCTGGGTACTGGGGTGGTTCATAAGTCAGAACTCTTTTTCCTTCTATATTGTACATTAGATATGAAACTTCCTTCTTAAAGGGAGAATGAACAAAGGTTGTAACACTTGCCTATATGGTATAATGACAATCAATTTTCCTCTGCCTAGTGTCTCCAAACGTGAAAGATTTCAATTTTCAGCCTGCTGATTGGTGATTTCATTCCATCTACCTAGCTTGCCACTTTAAATAAAAAAACTGTTTTGGCATCCATTCTAAACTTTCAGGCTTGCAAACAGAAGTAGGCTTTAAACTTTCCAAGCTGATGATCCACTTTTTAAATTCTGAGCAGTAAAAGATACATTTTTAGTTCCTATTAATCTATACATCCATCCTATAAAATGGTTGTGGGTTCTCCTGTAGTACTGATTTACTTTCCCATCGCTGTGGGAAAGTAACTGTTCCGTTCATCGATCTTATTAAAGAGTGCTTCTTGGCTGCCATCACAACCTTAGTTACATTCTAACTTTTTAAAGGGACAGACTCTTATGACTTTTTGCCACTTCTTTCAACACCAATGACTCCACTATATCTGAGGCAGAAGGCTAATTGTGAGACAAGCGGCTACCTCACATCATGCTGACAGATTGGTTGTCCAAAGACGGGAACAGAAGGAGAGGCAAAGTTTGGAATAGGTTGGAATAGTTAGGAACAACTTCTCCTCCCCGCATCTGATGTCAAGAGCAATCATCCCATTATAGTTTTAATAGAGTTTGAATAACATCATATAACAAGAATGGATCAGGAGTCAGTCATCTTGAGATGGTCTAGTGGTTAAGGCACCAGGCTAGAACACGGGAGACTATGAGTTCTCATCCCACCTTAGGCATGAAAGCCAGCTAGGTGACTTTGGGTCAGTCACTGTCTCTCAGCCAACTCAGTTCACAGGGTGGTTGTTGTCAGGAAAACAGGATGAGGAAGGAGTACTGTGTGGGTTCACCACCTTGAGTTATTTATAAAGATAATGAACTCAGGATATTAATAATTACATAAATCAGAATGATTCTGATCTCTCCTACTTCAGCATCATTTCATGGAGATTAAGATTTCAACATTTTTTAAAGAATCTGTCTCTCTAAAATTCTGGAGTAGAGATAAGTAGGAAAACTATGCCATATTGGTCTCTAGTTCATTTCTTTCTGAGTGCAGGAGGGGGTATGACTCATTTTAAGGTTGAAAATAAAACACTCATGCCTGTTGCTTTGGTTGGGATAGGTTTTGATCATAGGAGATGATGGAAGTCCACTTTTTAAGTTTCTCAGGAGCCTCTCCTGACTTATATACATGGGTGGTTCTTTGTTCTCAAACAAGAGGAGGCAGGCTTAATTGGAAGGACTTGGTGTCTTAAAACCAAGTCAGTTTAGAGACTCACTGCTGGAGGAGCTCTTCAGCTTCCTCACACTGGAAAGCTCTGCACAGATGGATTTGTGACGAGAGAGGCTGCCTGTTCGGCTTCCTGACCCCTGGATTTCAAAAACTATTTTAGGCTTCCAAATTAGGCAGCTAATTTGTACGTGTCGACTCCCTATGGACTAGGAAACAGCCACATATGTAGGCATCTACATCAAATGCTTAAGTGCCCATTGATTGTTCTATACGGCATGTACTTTAGGACAATTACCAGCATTTTTTTGCAGGAGGGCAGTTTGAAAGGGTTTTTAAGGACCCTTATGAAAAATCGCAGCTAATAACGCAGGAGAAAGAATGAAGGGTGGTATAGAATGAGCCTTTGTGATATGTTTCTTTTCTCCTCACTTGATTGGTTGCACTTTTACAGAAGGGAACAACATGCTCCATCCCATCCACGAGGGGAATTTGGGTTTTTGATTGCTCATTTGTTGAGATTATCCGGCTATTTCTTGATACGATCATGGTGCAATCAGCTAAGTAGCTACCATACTCCAAATTTTTTTGCATCAGGTTTTATGAGAAGGCAATGACTAGGTGATTTTAAATGGCGTAGTGAAATTAATTACACTGAGACATGAAGAAGTTTTAGTATGACAGTAAGTAAGTCAAATTTATGATGTCAGGACATGGAGAAATCTTACAAGAAAGTAATTGAGATCAATTTGGCCAAAGAGGTTGTAGTGTAGTGCCCAAGTTAAGACTGTTTCTTGGCTCCTGAACTGAGTCATATCAGTTGAGTGGGCAAAAACAAAAGTATCTGTATGAAGTTTTCTGTTTCCCTTGCCAATCCTTATTGTGGCCTGGTTGACTTTCTCTGATCAAGTTCCCTGCCTCCTCCAAGCAATGGACAGCAAAGCCTAATGGATTATTTTGAGGCTGCCCTCGGGCAGGGTTGGAATAACTTACGGTCGTCTCACTTAAAGACTAGGGATGCGGTAACCCCAACTTCATGGGAACGCAGCAGAAAAAACCTGTGCTTATGCTTGAATCATGCTTAGATGCAAGTGGGAAAAGGCCCTAGGAGTTGATGAGAAGTTGCTGTGACTATCGCCTAGTGCTAGAAGTATGCTTTTGTTGCTGCCTTCTCAAAATAATGTTCCTGTATTACCGACATAGTTTCTGGCAGCAGAGTAGTAGCCATGCTCCTACCTCTAAGTGATTTTCAGAATTCAGGCAGCCTATATTTTATTTATTTTTAATTTGCTTTGATACTTTTTGAGCTTCCGGGAAGGAAGGAAGGAAGGAAGTTGAACCCATGTGTAATGGATTTTATTTTAATATCTGTACTTATTGTTTTGAATCATAGCTGGCCTTATGATGTTTGTTGAGAATGCAGCAGGCTTATTCAACATCTGCATCCTCCTAACTGAGGGTTGTTCTTTGTTGCAGGGTGAATTTTCCTCTCACTAGAGGGAGAATCTTTTTTCCTCTCTGAAAGAAACAAAAGAGGTTTTAGAAAAGAGAATGAAGAAATGGGAAGGGGATGTCTTCCATGTCCCCTCAGCCTAGGGAAAGTTTTGTATTGGCCAAGTTCAGAAATTTTGAAACAGAGAACTTTTTGAAGTTTTCTTCTTTCTGCAGAAATACAGTAAATAAATATGTCCAGACAGGAATTTACACGAGTTTTTTAAAATTTCTGTTTTCTGTACTGTGCCAGTTTTCAGTGTCTCTGATTCCTGGTGTAAGTTGTAGATTGAATGCTAAATGGCAGCTTTTAAAGGTAGTCCTTGACTTAAGATTGGTCACTTAGCAACGGTTCGAAGTTACGACAGACCCACCAAAAGCCTTGGTTTCAAACTTACAGCCGCTGAAGTTGTTCCCGAAACTCTTCGCTCTTTTCAGAAGCTCCGTTTGTTGGTGGCACTCGTGGAGCCTCCTAAAGAAATGGAGCCTCCTCCAGGCTGGTGAGAACACCTCCTGCTTGCAGAATAGGTCGGCACGAGCCAGGCAGCCTCTGTGAGAAAGCCGCATCTCGCATCCCATCGGCCAGGCACCTTGGCAAAAAAAGAGGAAGGAAGGAAGGAAGGAAGGAAGGAAGGAAGGAAGGAAGGAAGGAAGATAAAGCGGGTGCTGCTGGGCCCTGGAACCAAGTCCCTCGGACGACTGGATGGGAAGTGGGCCAAGGCCTACAAGCTGTAACTGCCCTGCCCGTGCCGGTGGCTTCTGCTGCCCGGCTTGAGGCTCTCCTGGCCGGCTGAGGGGGCAGGTTGGGAGCAGGCTGAGGCCCGTGAGAGCCTGAGAGGCAGGGGGCAGGCCCGTCGCGCCTTGGGAGTGAGAGAGGCCTGGGGAGGCGGGCCTGGCCTTGCACTAGGCTTTCCAGGTCCTTCCCCAGCCCTGAGACACCCTGCTCTGCTGTGCTCAACAACCCACATGCTCATTTAACAGCCACATCAGGAAGAGCGGGGGGTGAGAGTCCTTAAATGGGGTTGTCTCATTTAATGGCTGTCACCACTTGTGCCCATAGTGGGCGGGCTCCATTACGGTCATGAGTTGAGGACTGCCTGTATGTATATGCCAGGCCATGTACTTGAAAATATGCTTGCATTTGAATCTTCCGGCACTGTGTAATAGTTTCGGCATTTTGTGACCTGTGAAATTCTGGCAGCAGAGAGCACTTCATTGATCACAGAATAGTGCAGTTTTGTGAAGTGTCTGAAATGTTTCTTTTGCAACGAATATTCAAGCAGCCATTTCCTATGAAGTGGGCAGCTTTGTAGATTATCTTCTACACTGAGTGTTTGCATTTTAATATTTAGAATAGAACAGGTTTCTTTAAACGTGTTATAATTTTAAAAAATGCATATTGATTTGATCTCTTGTGAGATTGATCTAGCCACCAAGTCGAACAAGGAATGGAAGGCCAGGTGCTCCTGTCACCTGCTGCTACCCTATATGGTCAAGAAGTGGCACAACTGTATTACAGCACATTGGGTTTTGCATTTTGATTTTTTAAAAAAAGTGTTACGATTCATATTTCTTTTCGTTGTCACACAGAAATTTTCCAACAAATAATAAAATAGATATCCCAAACTCAAATATTGTTTTTATTTCATTAAGAATTGGGAGTTAAAGTTATTACGGCAGAAAGATTTTTAAAGGGTTTATTAAAAGTACTTGTACTATGTGTCTGTGAAGACTCTCACTCGTCCAGAGTAATTGCATCGCAATTCAATTGAGAAAGCCTTTTGGATAAAAGGTGAAACGTCTTCTACTTGAGAAAATCCAGTCCAGATGCCTGTTTTTTAAACTTGTTGCGATACTTGTACTATGCTATCTCTTGTGACTATTAATGTTTCAGCTTCTGGAAAGAAAAATGTCAAATATCAGACTCTGAAATGGGAGGCAAAAAAAAACGAGATTGTTTCATTTCAAATGGTGTTGCTTTCAATCACATCAATTGGAAGACAGTGATCGATTGAGTTTCATTTCAAAAAGGACATGGGCTAGGTCCCATACTGAGTAGCCCCACCTGTTTATTATGAAACAACTGCATAAGCACTAATTATTTTTGTTAACCAATTAAATGCATTGATGTGTTTATTAACTGTTTATCCTGATTAATTGTCTTCTATACCCTTGGGGAGAGTTTCACATGAATATCTTCTCTCAACAAAATTAATGCGAGGAACCTTCTGTTTTCACTTGGGAAGATCAGTCTTTATTTTTCTTTATTAAAAAAAAATTCACAGGCTTCCCAGGTTCATACTTATCTTGAGTGGTTCTTATTATATTCTTCTAACCATAAAATCAGCCCAGGTTGCAGTGTTATCAGTGGTGCTTTATAAATACTTCGTGCCAGTCTTCAGTTCATTTTGCTGATCAGTCAGATCTTTCCTGAGAGATGTCACTGTTTTTTCTCTTCTTGTAATCAAATAGTATCAGAGCAGAATAAAAAACTACCCATTTCTCTTGCTGTTGAGCTGGATGGAAGAAATGAGAAGAGTGGTTTGGCAGCTGCCCTTGTCCAAGTGGATGTGAGTTCCCCACCTGTAGTCCATTGTTCTGAAATGTTATTGTAAGAATCATTAGAAATTAGAACACCAAAGGGAAGCTTTGTCTGGTTGCTGCTGCAGAATATGTGGCTACTCTTTATGTGCATTTTAAAGGAGTTTAATCATGGAAGCAAGTTGTGTTTAAAGCAATTCTAATAAAGGTCTATTTATTTGGTACTCTTCCTGCATGGAAGCTTTTGATACTACACCAGGAAATATTAACATCGAATCTGGAGTTGGTGATAGTTGGCTTTATGCGACTGTCGCATGCCCAAATGTATTTCAGTTGTCTTGAGGTGTTTCTGGGAAATACCATGTAGGGAGAAGTTTCCTTTTGCTATCAAGAAATGCAGAAGTGTCTAGAGGCATTGTGCATTTCAGCAGATTTGGTTTAAGAATTCTTCTTAGTCTTCTCTGAGCTTGGCTGTTTTCATGCATTGATTATGTTGTCTAGCCTGGTAATGACTGGAAAATGAATGAATGAATAATATGAATGTGAAATGATATGAAATAAATACTGATATGAAATACTATGAATATATGAAATACTATGAATATAGTATATTATATATAATATATATATATATATTTCTCTACTTTGAGTCCTTCTAATTTACTCCAGCCATAATCCAGCAGTGGTGATGTGTCA
>JANHZU010003172.1:274231-288971 GCA_032468055.1 Acrochordus granulatus | reverse complement strand
GACCTGTCCAGTATGGTTGAACCTCTGGCAGAGCTCTCATCTTCAGAGCACACAAGCCCCCCAACCACAGCAAGGTGGTACCTCACTGGGGGGAATATAATATTAGAGAGGAATATATACAATAATTTGGCATCCATTTGACGAAATGTGACTTTTCAGGCAATATTTAGAAATGGTGAAATTGTACAGGGCTCCAACCAGCTTAGAAATTATGAAAAGGTTTGAATAAATGTTACATGATACCATAGAATGTTGTCTGGATTCCCAAGAGGGAGGAAGTGCATTCCAGAGGAACAAACGTGTTGATAGTTTATGTGGGAGCAAGAGAGTTCCTCCCTAATAATTCCCAGAGTGTATGTTTTATGTTGCAAGTAGTCTGCTTTAGTTTGGCAAGATTTCTGTCGATAGATGAGGTACAATAAAAAAAAAATCACTTTTAGAAGCCTGACATTTAGTACTTCTGCTGGTTCCTATCATTACCAACATAATCAGCTTTACCTTAACTTTCCGCTGAGGAAGCCCTGACATCGTCTACGTGGAGAAAAGCAAGAGGAGATTTCAATCACTCTTTTTTACAATATCACAAGCTTGTAAGCATCTTTACAAAATTAAAGATTAAGACTTAAGCAATTAGCCTAGTAACAAATAGATGATTGCTCTATGCTTTTATCATGTCTCTAACAAGTTTTAAAATAATGCAGTTTTTCCTCACAGACCAACAACTAAAGAAGAATGTTTTCTAAATGGAAGATTTATGAGGCAAAGTTCATTTGCAGCAAATGTCCTTTGGATAATTAATTAGGGTATTAATTAATTATGAGAATTAATTCAGGGCTATTAGATCTGGGCTTTTTAGTCTATATGGTAGATCAAATTATGAAACAGACATGATGTAGGCCTAAAGCTATTTTTATTAGAACAGCCTAGTCACAGAATCATGCAAAGGCTGAATGTGTCAGCCCTTCAAAGCAGACCAGACTAGGAAACCAAAATTTGAGTATTAATAGTACTTTTATTGTAGGATTACAGTGACAGAAACTTGCAAATCTGAACATGCTTAATGAGGGTTTGGGGAGGGTGCACTCTCTGAATCATTTTCATAAACCTCTTGTTTGGTCTGGCTTAAGCCTCATTCATCTGAGTGTGGTTTTGACAACAGATCTTCCATCTCTCCCTCAGTGTCATCTTCTGTATTTCATACAGGCCTACAACGTTCCAGACAATTATTAGATGGCAGCAGAATTTTCAGAAACCGAAATCTAAAGAATGTTTGCAGCCCCAGATTTGACAGTTGTAATTTGAACTTCATCTGCCAGTTTGCAATTTTAACCCATCAATTGCTAATAGAGTCAGTTTATTGTAGTGATTAAGGCTCCACACTAGAAACTGGGAGACCGTGAGTTCTAGTCCATCTTAGGCATGAAAGCTGGCTGGGTGACTTTGAGCCGGTCACTCTCTCCTAATCCAGCACACCTCACAGGGTTATTGTTGTGGGGAAAATAAGAGAAACAAAGAATATTAGGTATGTTTGCCATCTTGAGTTATTTACAAATTAGTAATAAAGGTGGGATATAAACAAATAATCAGAAAAATTAAAAATTATGCATTGCAATGATCTGGACTGGAAATGAAAATCAAGACTTTTTCAACTTAGTTGAAAAAGACATATTTTATGGACATATTCTATAGCCATCACTGCTATTAGTCTGAGCTGTAGTTAGTTAGAAAGTGGATAAATATTGTTGGAGTACAGTAATTACTTGGTAATTACTAAAATTGAATGATCTGTTGAGCACAGAATGAAACTACCTCAGTCTTTTTAGTAGGGTAGAATGTCAGTTGGTGTGTTGCTGTCAGGCTCCTCAAATCAAAAAAGACATGTTGTGATTCTTCCAAACATATTAATTTATTGTTCCACACTAATAGACAAAATCTTGCCAAACTGAAGCAGACTACTAACACCATGAAGCATATATTCTGGAAAATATTAGGGAGAGGCTGTCTTCACCCTCTTTCTCCCATATAAAATATCTGAAATGATTTGCCACTTACTCTTCTGGAATGCATCCCCTTCCTCCTGCGAATCCAGACTACACTTCATCACAGTTGCATTACAATTCTCTTCTTAGTGATTATGAAAATCAATGGGCAATGTCACCTGAAAATGTTTAGAAAATGAAAAGAATCTTGAAAATGTAGCATATTTAGTGTATCATGATTTAAAATTCATTTTAGTTGTCCAGGTTGCTAGAAAACTACAATGAGGCCATGAAATCAGCCTAATAGGTGCAGCACTAACCTTAAGAGCCAAAGCTTTGACCAATTTTTAAATTATAGCCAATAAGCTTGCAGTATTCAAATTAGCTAGGCCATTGTTTATATTGGTTTATGATACTAGAAAGTGCATCACTTAACATGGCAGTTGAAAGGATTGGCTGAACCTACAAATAATCTCTCCATCAAATATACTAGGACAAGAAATGTTATTGATCTAAGCCTCTCCATAGGAAGAAATCATCAGTGTTTTTGAGCTATTCTGGTTATTTGTAAAAGGAGGAATGAAGATTTTTCATCACTGCAGAAGAGAAATCTCACTTTGCTGGAAATTGGCTTTGGGATTCTCCCTAATGTTTGGCATACCAGATTCCCAAGCTGCAAGCCCATCCGTATATTATATGAACTTAACACTTCATTGGGGGAAGTGGGCCATGTCAGAGGTCTATCATCCAGCTTTATTTGAAGAAAACCTGCCTTCTAAGAAGATGGTTGGTGTGTTGGTGATCCCAGAGGGAGAAGCTAAAAATGCCTGTGGGATGGAGACTAATTTCAATATACCACCAAATACAGAGGATTGGATTGCATTCATTGCAAGGGGAGGCTGTACTTTTAAAGATAAAGTCAAGGCAGCAGCAGAGAAAGGTGCTACTGGTGTCATTATCTATGACCATTCATGTGCTGAGAGAGAGAGTCTCATTTTGACTCGTGAAGATGCCGGCGAGATAGCTGCTGTCATGATTAGCAGCTTGAAAGGAAAACAGATCCTTCGCTTAATTCAGGAAGGTATCCGAGTAACTGCTGTCATTGAAATGGGGGCAACCCAGTGCTTCTGGAAGATATATCTGTGTGCTTACTCTCTCATTTTGACGTTCATTGTTTATGTCTTAATATGCTGCACTCCTGGGCAGATTATGATAAGACATGAAGAACGGAGAACCCAGACAATGAAGTCAGAACTTCGAAAAGCTGTTCGTTCTCTTGAATTGCGGAAGTTAAAGAAGGATGAATTTGATCTGGCAGAAGAGACTTGTGTAGTTTGCTTAGAGACATACAAGCCAAGAGAGATAGTCCGGATTTTAACTTGCAGGCATATTTTCCACAAACGATGTATTGACCGCTGGTTGCTAAAACGTGGGATCTGCCCCATTTGCAATTATGCCATTATCCAAAGAAACTGAGAGAGAGGCAGTAATTTATCTTCATCAGATTCCAAGGCCACTTTCCTTTTCAGGATCATAGGTAGGAGCATTCTCACTAAATTAAGAACTACCTTATTTGGAGAGTGGTGATGTTTTGGAGGCTATTTCCAGTTGTGATCATTAATTAAAATTCTACATCTATGGATATCACTATCTATTTATGAAATTTTGTTACATTTTTTCCCAAGAGACATACTGATTTTGCAGTGTCTATGTGTATAAATAATATCAGAAGTGTATGGATGAGATTGTTTTTGCAGAACATTTTTCTTATTCACGTAGAACTAATGCTTCTTGTTATTCCTATGATTTATTCTAATAAGAAACCAATAAGCACAGGCAATAAGCAACTTAAAGAGAAATTCTTTGTAACTTTTGTTGCATAATGGCTGTATACTTTTTGAGCTGCCTGCAAAGACATTTTCCAGAATATCAATTTTATGAAAGTAAACTATTGGAAGTAATTCCAGACTAACTATTCCCACAGCCCTCTTGAGAAGACTGAAAATAACTGAGGCCAAACATTTATTAAATAGGAGGCACGGATGGAATTAGCACAAAATAAACATCAATGAAAGAAACATAATCTGATTTTATGAAAGGAAAATTTATTTTAATGAGAAAACAAGTACTTAATACAATTTAAAACCCTAAACTTTTAATCTATAATTCTTCAGTATACAGTATTCAGACTATATCTCTGTAACTCGTCTCTAATCATTTGACTAGCAGAAGCTGGGAAGAAACGAGGCCCTAAGACTCATTCAGAAGATTCCTGCTTAAACACAAGAACAGGTCCAGGTGTATCGTGTGGAGAAAAAAATGGCATTTGAAAATATTCTATTGTTATAACTCAGTTGTTATTTCCAAGTAACAGCAGTGTGGGAAAGACTGCTCACAAGCATTGCTACTCCTGTTCGTAGTAAGGAGAACACATGTTTGATAAGGGAGATGTAGAATTTAGTCTATATTTTATTTATTGCCTATATATATTTTTGGGGAAACATGCTCATTCTGAATGCAAAATATCTTTATTAGAAATTTAATATTTAGATAAATAAAAATTCCTACATGCTAACAATGGACATAGTTCATCGAAAGTTTCTAAGTTCCAAGGATATTGGGCCTTCTTGGTGTAACCATCATAACCTTCCCTTTTTATTTTTACTGAGAGTGAGAATGTACGAGCATGCTAATTAGTGTACCAGATGGGCATTTCTCCAAACTTTATTTAATATGACATTGTAAACCAATCTCTGAGATGGTTGAATTCCCACTCCAGTTCAGCCAATGTAGCAAGGGGTAACAGTTAATGGGAGTTGCAACATACTAATCTCTGACAGTCTTCTCTACATATCATCTGATGTTGATCACTCTGATATAGTACTGCTGCATAATTATAATTTGTCACCATGTGTTGAATTTACAGCAGTCCATAAATGTACAGGCTTTAATTTGACTATTATTAATTTGACTATTATAGAAAGACATAAGGACATACCTTTAGTGTGCTATAAAGTCTCTTTGATATTAGTTACCATGTTTTGCTTCAATTTTTCTACAAAAATATATTTTGCTTTCTTTTCTTTTTGGCCCTATTTACATGGGATTTACAGAAATATTTAATTTTTCACACTTTTTTGTTTGGATGGATCTAGATTGCAAATGCCATACTAAATATGTTGAGCAAAGGATTGGCCGTACATTTTCTGATATGGCATATAGTTCCATCAGAAGCCCTTAGCATATCTTCGTGCAATAACCTGAGTGTTTGCATAAATTCCCACCTTCCTATACTTTGGTTTTACCTGTTACATTCTTTGTCACCTTATGATTATTGTATAATATTCAAGCTTCTGAACTGTTTAAATTTTCACTTGATGCAGCTTATCCATTGCATCCTATTTGTTTATATTTTAACATGATCAAAGGCCACTTTATGAGAATATGTAAAGAAACAGTTGGAAAAGCATATACAACAAATATGAACCATAACTTTGTATGAATATAGCTTCCTATAGTTCCTATAGACTTCTCTTCCTCTGAAATATAACATGTCTCTCTGTTGTCCAGAAACGCTCCAGACTTCTGTAAGTGGCAGGTGTCAATGCAAGTTGTCTAAAAGCTTATTCTGGGCAACTACCTCAGAAAAGGAAGAGGAGAGGAGAAGAGACAGACTAAGTTATTACAAGGAAATCTGTTTAAAGACAATAGAAATGCATTAAGAGATCAAATAAAAAGGAATCTTATTGCAATAATCTTGAAACTTGGTTTTGTAGATACAACACAAATTACAGCTAAATTTATTAGACAGCAAATAATTCTCTTTTCCAATCTGTGCTGGACTTCAGAAGAATAGAAGTCAGGGTATCAAGAGCACTGAGGGACAATGCTAACCACGGGTGATGTTGTATATTCATCCCATTTCAAGTTTCCTCATTTCTCTGTGTTCTTGTAATGGGTGTCTATGAATTGAGGGAGAATTTCCCTTGGAGACAGTTCTGATGTCACAATGACACAGTTCCAGATTACTGTGGTAAAGTTTGTGAGTAGGAGGGAAAAACATTCACCTTTTCCCTAGGAGTTCCTAGGAGAGTGGAATTAAGGGGAAATAGAGTTTTACAGATACATCTTTTTGATCTTACTGCATGTTTTTTTAACTAATTAGCAGAATGTTTGACATTGAAGTGTTTTGTATTACTCTGGTAGTTTTCTCAAATGAAACCAATACTAGGATTTTCCTTGTACCATTTGTTAAGGAAGAATGAAGCTTCACAATAACTGGAAGAGAGATTTTATGGTGCTGGAACCAGATGTTAGCATTTCTCTTATGACTAAACTGTTTTACCCACAAGTTAAAGGTAGTTCTGTATATTTCCTGAATCTAACAATTCATTGGAGAGAGCTGGCCAGGACAAAAATCAATCACTTGGCTTTCTTGGAAAACTACCTCCTTTCCAAGATGATGGTGGAAAGGCTGTTGGTGATCCCAGAGGCTGAAGCTGATGATGCTTGCAACCTGGAGATTTACTTCCAAGTACCAACAAATTTAGAGGACTGTGTTGTCTTCCTTGTGAAAAGAGTCTGCATTTTTCAAAACAAAAAAGTAAAGGTAGTACCAGAGAAATATGTTTGTGTCCAGAAAGAAAGGGTATTTTGATTTATGAGGATGCAAGTGATAGTGCTCATGTCATGATAAAACAGCTTGAAAAAAAGCACAACTTTTGTTTGATTGAGGAAAGTATCCAGACAATTGCCCTCATCCAAGTGGGAGCAACCCAGCGTCTCTTGAATATCTGTCTCTGTATTTTTGTTATCATTTTGATAGTTGTAGTCTATGTCTTATTCTACTGTTCTCCAGAGCAGATTATGATAAGACATGAAGAAAGAAGAGGTCAAATGATGAAGTCAGCACTCTGGAAAGCTGTTCATTCTCTTGAAATGCAGAAGTTAAAGAAAGGTGGACTTGATCTGGCAGAAGAGACTTGTGCAGTTTGCTTAGAGACATACAAGCCAAGAGAAACAGTCCAGATTTTAACTTGCAGGCATATATTCCACAAACAGTGTATTGATTGCTGGTTGCTAATGCGTGGGATTTGCCCAATTTGCAATTATTCCATTATGCAAAGAAACTGAGAGAGGCTTCTTGTCTGTAGAGGAAAATAATATTTTAGGGGTTAAGTGTGATCAATTAAAACCCTATATGTATAATCTGCAGCTTTCAAAACTAGTCGATTTTTGTTTTATTTTAGTGAAATATATTTCGTGAAATGTATTTTGTTTGTATGTGTAATTAATTTATAAGATGTTTATTTGCCCTGAATATTTTTTGGTGAGATGGACAGCTGTATAAATTTGATAAATCAATTAGTCTTACCTTTGATTTTTTTAAATTTATAAATGCTATTATCCTGCTTCAATCTTTGCGACTCAAAGTGTTTTTTCATTGGTTGGTTTGGTAAACAAACAGATAAACCCCAAATTTTATTTGATGACTTCTGAATTCTTTGAAAGACAAGATATTTGGCCAGAACTGTTTCATTTGGTTTGTATCATATCATCTTGTTGCAGTGTTTTAAAGACTATGTCATTGGGACAAAATATTGAAATGACTTTGGTTGCTGTTTTAATTTAATTAAGGATACTCTGAAATTTGTATTTAATTCAGCTAATTTCCAGACTTCAAATTTGGTGGTGGGGCTCTTATAAATAGGAAATGATAATTTATCATATTAGATCTGTTTTATCAGTTTGGTAGAGCTAGTCTGTATTAAGTAAACTTAGGGGCTGTGCAAAGCGTTGAAGGAGCAGTTCACAAAACTTGATGGCATGAGTGAAATGCCTCTTATAGGAGCAGTGAAGCAGCTACATGGTCTGAACATGTATGGGCATGTTGGGCATGGATGCTTTGAGGGCTTCTGTTGTAACAATCAACAAAGTAAAGTGACCATGCATGGACTTTCATGGATCACCCCAGCACAGCCCTTTGGAGGATGCAGATACATTACTTCATTCATGGCAACAAACTTTGTGAAATACTCCTTCATTTGGTTTACACAGCCCTGCTTAATGTGTTCTTAATTACATATGGAAGAATTGCTGTATTGGATTAGGTCATGCTCCAACCAGTTTAGGACCAAAGCAACAAGCAAGCGTGAGATTTGTAATGGCAAATCAATGACACACAAATCAAAAGTGACACACCATGACATGTTGGATGACACTCCAGTGTTTACCAACAACTATTCTCGAAGGCACGTCCATTATGTGTTTTTCAGAGGCTCCATGAAAAATGAGGTGTGTTATTGCTCAGCTTCTGGACCCTCTAGAATTTGTGCAGGAGGGCCATGCTCTCCTGCAGCCTCCAGAGACTCTGAAAATCACAAGAGAATGGGGCATACTTTTGCAATTTTGTGGAGACTGTAGGGGCCACGGATGAGCATTCTCCAAAGCTGCTCAAGGAACAAAGGTCTTGTGTGACCCAAAGCAGCCTCAGGTAGGCTACAGGGGCCTGTGAACGGAAAGAGAACACCACCTGAAGGTAAGTGTTACAGAGCAGATCCTGGGGAGTTGTGAGCTGCAGGAGCAATTACTTGGGGAACAGTGTGCAGAGACTTTTTTGAATGGCAGCAGCGGTGCAAGGGCTGAAGTCAAGGCCTGGGTCTCTACTTCAGGTCTAGCCTCAGTGCTGCCACCTGGGGACACTGGTCAGGATGGCCGAGATTGGGGGAGGGTGAGATAGTGAATTGCTTCTGTTTTGTTCTGAAGGGGGGGGACACCAGCAGAGTCCAATCAGGCATTTTCCAAATTTCTGACATGCTGAGCCCAAAAGATTTGCCATTACTATGCTAGATAATGTGTCAGGAATTGGCTACTGGTATTTTATGCATACTCCATAAGAATATTAGTTTAGCCAACGATAGGCTGTTTGGCAATAATGAATATCTATCACTTGTTTAAGAAATTGGGCATTTGAATTTTATTGCCCATCCATCCCTTAAACAATTTCCCTACTTTTCCATGAAAATTTCAGTTCATTGATAGTTCCAAAAGGAAACACTTTCCAATCCTCTTCAGGACAGACAGTCATGGGCAGGCGAAGAGAGCCACCATTTGCACACATAGGGGGAAGAAACCTAGTTTTTCATAGTTCAGAAGACCAGACCTGGCAGATTGCAGTCAGACCCTGGTTGACGCAGTGACAGTACAAAATAGACAGATATTCCAACCCAAAGAGTACAGAACTCTTCCCCCCTTCCGATACACATCCAATCTTGGAAAGGTGACATAATTTCTGAAAAATAACATAAGGCACAGTTTATTTGGAGATGAAATATTTGTTTTCTTTCCGGGTTATTTTCTCAGTTCGAAGAGAATACTGATGAAGACAAAAGGGGAACTGTCAGCATATGGTTCTTCCTTTTCCATTTCTGTTGTACGAAAGCCATTACATTGTGTTACACTCATGGTAACAGTGAGAAGGTCACTTGGAAGGGTTTTCAAGGGCAACTTCACTTTCGTTTCTAAAAAGGGTTTAAAAATATTGCAGTGTTAATTCTATTTGATAGTTCTAGAAGTGAAGCACACATTTTCTTTGTAAAGACTGTTAAAATAGCATCTTTCGCCAAACTAGTGTCAGTTGCCAAACTGGTTAGGAAACCCAATGGGAGCTGAAGATCAACTCACCTGGAGGGCACACATTCTCAAGGCAGTTAAAGCATGGAGCCTGAAGGAACTTCAGTAAAAAATAATATATTTAGGTTGTGAAATAACCTAGTAGCTATAATTTCTTTGCCACTGGAATTTTTTGAAAAGCAACATTTAGTCCTATATTATCCCCCTCTCCCACCACATAATCATGTAGAATGTTAAAAAAACATGCTATGGATTTATTGGTGGCTTCTCATTCTGAAAAACAAAAGTAATTAAAGGAGACATTCTCTATAATAGTTATCATTAAGGAATGAAGCTAATAAATCAATATAGACTAGATGTTCTCCTAGGTATTAAAGTATGAGTGTGTATAATTTGAAATAACTGGTGTACTAACTCAAGGGTTTGTCCTGATATGAAACATCAGCGGTTTATCAAAAATTTGCAAAACAAGGTGAATTATATGTCTCCATGTCTGCATCTGCGTATCTTAAACTGTGAGTAGATTTTGTTCAAAGAGAATTTGAGCATTGCTCCTTAGGAAGGAAAATATTGAACTCAGTAAGGAACCCAAAGACTTGGGCTGAGAAAAATGCTTTGCCAGCTTCTGCCTAATGTGAAACTAAGACCTTGTTTTTGCTAAAATTGAAAGAGTATCTTCCATAGACTTTTATTTCCCTCATTTATGCTTTGAGCCCCTGTCTCTTTGAACCTGAGCATTATGTTAGGTTGTCCCATTCTATGCTTTAAAAAATCTAATGAATTAGATTCACTTGAGAAATGACAGGATTAGAGGAAAGGCCAGTCTCAGTGAGTTTCATGACAGTTCATGGATTTGAACAAAGTCCCTCAAGTCAACTCTAAACTTCTGTGTTTTTGTAAAAGCAAAACAAAATAAAATGCCTCTCGGTTTCTGCTCATAAAAAGCAGTGTGTTCATAGAAACAAGAAAAGCAAACAGCTGGCAAATCTTAGCAACTTGAAAGATACTTTATTGAATTTTAAAAAGCAGTATTATGCATTCCCTCAGCATGTACACATTATACGTCAAGACATTCAGTATGCCAGATATTATATGCCTTGTAGTTTGTGAAACTTAATTCTATATCAAAATGTGTATTTGTTTTTAAACAGGCTGAGTGAGTGTAATTTTATGTAAGAGAGAGCAGGGTGCTTGGCAAAGTGTGTTAATGATGTCACAATTTCATTACCTAACAATAAACAACTTCATTGGAGGGAGAAAAAAATTGTCAGAGTCTGTAAGAAAGCTTTTCCTAAGTTACATGCATGCAGCCAGACCCTTCAGCTTGTTTCTCCATAATTTTTGAGAGGGGTTTTTGATATCTTACTTAAAATATTGGTTCTGGTGTGCTGATGACTTTTGTTCTCTTTTGGGTTTTTGGCTCTGGGACTGCTTACCAGATGTCAGCATGAACTTACTTGGGGCTGTTCCTGAGAGAAGAACAGTAACACCTTTGTGCTTTCTGTACTTTGGCATCTATTTTGGACTCCACCTGCAGAGTTCACAAGCTGATGGCTTTTGGATGGCCAATATTAACATATCATTTCGAATTTGGAATATGACTATATGGGAGACTGCAGAAAACGGGGTGTTTGCTAAAGCTTCTCCTTTGAAGAAGGTGGCTGGCATTGTGATACCTCCAGCGGAGCCCCATCAAAATGCTTGTAGCTCTGTGACAAATTTTAGCAAGTCAGAAAATGCAGGGACTTGGATAGCACTCATCATGAGAGGGCAGTGTTCATTTACAAAAAAAATAAGCGTGGCTGCAGAAAAG
This sequence comes from Acrochordus granulatus, assembly GCA_032468055.1. NCBI lineage: Eukaryota > Metazoa > Chordata > Lepidosauria > Squamata > Acrochordidae > Acrochordus > Acrochordus granulatus. The sequence goes on along the minus strand of JANHZU010003172.1, from coordinate 277,547 downwards.
GGAGCAACTGGTGTGATCATCTATAACTCTCCTGGTACAGGTAACAGTGTGTTTCCCATCCTTAATTTTGGAAAGGAAGATGCTGTGGCTGTTATGATAGGCAATCTGAAAGGCAAGGGTCTTCTGTATCTAATTCAGAATGGTATCCAAGTGATGGCAACCATTGATGTTGGAACACACTGTAACCCATGGTTAACCCACTATATGGGCACCATTTTTATTTTTTCCTCTGTAGCTTTAGCCTATTGCATCTTTTATTGTGCTGGAAAGCTACGAAGAAGAAGGAATTTGGCACAGAGATGCCAACAGGAGCTTGATATTACTAAGACCATCAATCATCTTGAGCTTCGTACACTGAAAGAGGATGACAAGGAAGTTGGTTCAAATGGAGAGAGCTGTGCAGTGTGTTTAGAAATGTACAAGCCTCAAGATGTAGCCCGTATTTTGCACTGTGGGCATCTTTTCCACAAAATCTGTATTGATCCTTGGCTTTTAAAGAACCAGACATGCCCTGTGTGTAAATGGAACATGCTTGGAACTGCAGAAAACATTATAACTGAAGTAGAACCTTTCAGTGTTCAGCTATTAAATGAAGCATCTTCTGTTCTCAATTCTCCAAATGAACCCATCTGTCAAGAAGTACCTGCAGGAATTCAGAAAGGTTCAGAAGCTCAGCCTGGAGTCAGATAAATTTAGACAATACGTTTCTGTCTCGATCACCTCATTATTAAAGATTGAGCTTAAGCATGTGTGAAATAAAACATTACCTGCTTAGCTTGTTTGCTTTATGGCAGTATTTTTTCCTACAATCCTTTAATAACATGGGTGCAATAAGCTTCTTTGAGTTGTGTTCTAAAAACATACAGTGCAATTTTGAGAATCAGAGTTTGACACTTTTAAGTTTTGGATTTTGAATTATTCTAGCTATAATTGTTAAATCCGTAACAATTTAGAATAGTTTTTATATTACTTTAGAATGATAGTTTTAGTTATTGTTGAATGCTTAAAAATGGCACATAAATGTATCATGGAAGAGAGAAAAAATAACTCTTTTCTCTGTTTGCCTATAATTCTTTTTTATTTCCTATGTTGATGTTTTGTTAATTAAAAAAGTCAAAATATGCACATAAATGCATCAATTGTTTATTTGCTAGAATTTAATTCCTAAATTCAAGAAAATGCATAGTCCATAGATGGCTTTGTTCTGATGCACATATTAGCCAAGTGGCTTGGATCAAAACATTTTTCAGTAGCAATTTAAAAAGTTAGATTATCATGTTCATTGTTTAATGATAAAAATCACACATTGTATGGTTGTTACTGTTGTTTAATCTCTCTCCACATCCAGTTTCTTTGTCGAGAACACGAATGGCAGAATGTTGCTGACCTGAAAATGTAGATTACTAGTCTAGTGTAAATGGTATCTGCATAGCACTGTGGTGGAAATCTAACCCAGTGATGCCAATAACTGAAGAGGATCCAATTTTTTTTTATTACAAAGCTAGCCCATTCTAGCGAGTCACTGGTCTTTTGAGAAAGAACGAAAGAACAATGGCTAGGCAATGGCTAAGGTTACACAATTCTTATATAGGGGAATGCTCAAAGGCAAACTGAGCACAAGTGTACATCTATCTGTTAAAAGTGAGAAATTACAACTGATAAGGAAACAAAATAAAACCAAGGAAATAGGTATGTCAACTGAAGGCAGAGAAGACACCCTGGCTCTCTCTTTTGAAAATGCGGAGTTGCTGCAGTATATTGATATTCAAGAATATCAAACCTCTGTTCTAATAAGCTTCCTTTTGGGGAAAGAGTGGTGATACAGATGCAGTTAATGAACATCATTGAAACCTCAACCACAACAATGATACAAGGCATAGCTGCTTCTGGGAATGTTGTTTTCAGTCTTCATTAAAAGAGAATTAGAAACTCTGATCTCAGAATCTGTGGCATTTTGCTTATATAGTTATTACATATTATAGCTTCCTCATCTGCCACTCTAAATGGCAGTGTAGTAGACTTTTTTAGTGTTAACATTGAAAAGAAATAAGCCAGGCAAAAGTAACCTCTATTCTACAACTTTAATAGGTGTTTCAAGGTTAACTTCTGATCTTGGCATATAATCTAATGGTCCTCATGGAAATTGGCCCTCCTGCACTTGATTATGCATATTGACTCAAGGCTGCTCCCCCTCTTCACACAAGGATCAGGCCTTTTTTCCTCCACATCACCCCCCTCTCCATCATAAGCTCCCTCCTCCATGGAGGAGTTGGCTGTAGCCCCCCATGATTTCCTCAGACTCTGAGGCTTCAGTGAAAATGGGAAGAGGAGAGAAGTCATCTGAAATAATGTCCTTTCCCCATTTCAAGGGCCTCCATTGGCTCAGAAGATGGATCAAGCTGTGCAGGAAGTACAGCTTCTTTCTTGCTCCCCCGCTCCCACTGCAATCCAGCAAGACCAGAAGTAGAAGGTTGATCAGAGTCTAACTTCTCCCCCCTCCTGCTGCCACTGGATGGATGGTTGGTGTTTCACTTCAGGAGGCTACACTGATGGCTCTGAATGTAAAAAAAACAGAGTTAAGTATCAATTCACCCTCCTTCTCAGCCCTGCTAGTGAAAGGTTGCTCATCGTCTGGAGGCGCTGGTGTGAACATGGAGAAGTTGGTCAACTTCTTCTGTGATGGATTCCTCAGAAGATACTATGGCTGGGACCTCTACCTGTGCAGGCTGAGGCTTGTTAGGAAACACTGGTGAAAATGCTGTACCAAGACTGGTGCATGGATATGCCTGGCATTTTCCCAGGAGCATTCAGACTCTGGGTAGCCCTTCCAATGAATAAGATATTGGTTGCCTCTTCCCCCTACTCCTGGAATCTAGGATCTCTTCCACTTTGAATTCTTGTTCTCCTTCCACAATGACTGGAGAAGAGGCATATAGGAAGAGTGCAAGATGCTGGGGGGACCACCATCAAGAAAGAGCGGTGGAACACTGGATGCTTGAATGAACCCACAAAATGTAAATCTAATTTCCTGCATGGCCTGGTATAATCTAAAAATTTAGTAGAGAGCCAGATCATGTCCCCGTCCCATTGTATTGGAGGTCCCTCTTGCCAATGGGCATCTTTAGTCTGTTTATAAGATTGCTTGGCTTGCTCCAGCTGCTACCGTAGCAGGCTTTGAGTGGCTATTTGCTCTTGCAAGAAACCTACTGCCCCCGGAACACTAATGTCATCTCTGAGGTTGTGTGGTAATAATCTTGGGTGAACTCCATACAAAGCTTGACAGGGGGTCATATTGATCGACTTACGCAGTGGATGA
>JANHZU010003172.1:248982-268480 GCA_032468055.1 Acrochordus granulatus | reverse complement strand
AGGTGAAACGTCTTCTACTTAAAAAATCCAATCCAGATGCCTGTTTTTTAAACTTTTGTTGCGATGCAATTACCCTGTATGAATGAGAATCTTCACAGACATTTTATAAACAATGTGGATATATTTTGAGCTGCTAATTATCAGATCCACAACATTCAGTACCCAGAACATTCAACAGATGAGCATTCCAGATAATCCCAACTGACACACTAATTAAATTTTCTTCCCACAGTCTATCTTCAGAAAGCCAATGTTATTTCACTGATATTGGTGAGGTAGGACCATTTAAATGTGGCTTCAAAACCCAGGGAGGCAGCCCCTCACCTTGAATTGCTCAAAGTTGTCTTCTTCAGCAGTCGCAGCCTGCTGTTCTGACAACTGCCTGAAGACATAAGCTTCTGACATGCAGCTGTAGAAGGAGATGGAGAGAGAGAAAAGCAAAGTAAATGTGTTTGTTTAATTTCTATCATGAAGGAAACTTATGCTCCCAAAAAGGCCAAGACAATTATTGACTGGAAACTTGAGCAGCAAAAACTAAATCCATCAGAACTCTAGTCCTATGTTATTCACATATGGGAATTCATTGTTTGAAATACGTCTATTATCCCTCTCTGCATATTGAGCATGGTGGTCAATAAAAAACTGGCAGCCTGTTTAGATTCAACATGGCAACCTAGGTGCCACTTGATGGACTTTGTGTCCATTCTTGAGAATTCTGGGAGCTGAAGTCCACATATCAGACAACATGCAGATTAAGGAAGAAAACACTATACAAAAATGTAAAATTTGCCAAGAATGGGCCACTCCTGTTTTACCAGGATTTCTCTTATACTGACAGTGCAAACTTATGTTCTGAGACTGTTCATCAGTCTGTTTCATTTGCAAGTCCAAACAAGCACATAAATGTGGCACACTGTAAACTCTCCTAACTTCCAGGACCTTCTAGATTAGAGTTGCAGAATATTTTTTTTCATAGCTCAAAAGTTTGCAATTTGAAAGTTCATAAATAGAGTAATGTCTGTATCAGTTTAGCACACATGACTGTGTCAAAGAATGTCCTGGAGTACAGGAGGAAGAAGCAGAAACTCTGTATCAACCTTGTACTTGGATCATTTTCTCTGTACTGTTCCAATTTTAGTGTATGTGTGCTAAAGAAGCACAAAGTAAATATCCTATAAATTAGGTTAAGCAGTCCAATATCAGGCACAATGTACTTTACTATAAACTAGGATGATAAAGAATTGAAGTTTGCCATCAATGAGGAATGAAGTAATGATTGCAGCTCCATTGTTCCTGTTATTTTGATTTCACTAGTCACATCTATGCGAGATCCATATGGCTGTATGTATTTTATTTTGGGTTATGTGTGGATTAGGAACTTGTTTCTCTCCTGAGAAGGCAATTTGAAGTCACACGTTTACCATTTTAGTAGATGAAATGGCACTGAGAACAACTTTATCCCAGTGTATAGTTTTTCTAACAATATTTTTTTCAACTGAATTATTACACAGCTCTTGAGAGACCTGTGTATTCACTCACCTTTCTTCCCAGTCACTGAATTAGAAGTTGGTCTAATGGATCTCTGCCCACCAGATGTTTCTGAATTCATTGGTTTAAGCTGGCAGGATTTCCCAGGAACTGTATGTCTGCCTAAAACAGCAGCAGTATGATTGGTTGGCTTTGGCACCGCGAGTTGGCTTGCCAGTGCAGATGTGGCAGCATGCCTTGTTTGAGTTTGACAAGAGCCACCATGAGGTTTGGAGTTGGCTTGTGTTTTGGGGCCACTGCCTCCCATAGTTTTCATCAGAGCTGTGATGAAAGAGAAAAAAAATGATTTAATGCCAAATCAGCAATATTTCTAGACAGACTAGATTCTACAAAATTGTTTAAATGTAAAAGAATGTGTAGAATGTGTACATTGTAGGAGCCAAGATATATTGTTTATATGGCTTTTCAAGAGTACTTTAAGAATTCAGAAGTCTTGATATTCAGTAGTCAAGAGTAAAGAATGGAGCAAGAAACAAAGGCACTCAATGTTCACAATGAAAGGAAAAAATGTGTGGGCTCTAAAGATTTAAGACTGATATCAGTTCACTTGTTAGCTTGAGAATCAGGAATTAATGGTAGGTAAGTAATGTGTGGTGTATGTAGATAACACTAAGTTATTTAATCTAATGAAGATCCAGATTGAAGAGCTAAAACAACTCAGGTTGATGTTTTGTTGCAACAAAGAATCACTGCACAAAATCAAACTGCACTTACTGGCAAATATCCAGGAAATAAGTCTTTGAAATAATATGTAAATAGAAATAAATATTAAATAGAAAGCCCAGTTTGAAATAATGAAAAAGAAAAAAATGGCAAACATTCCTAGAAACAGTTATGAAATAAATGCCATCTACTCAACAGCACACATATCATTTAACTGCATACAACTCTGATCATATCTCACAAAAAGTTATTGCAATACAAGAAATAGGAAAGTAAAACTACTCTACAGGCACATAAAAGTATAGTTTCCTTTTTACAGTATGAAGGAGAAGATTGATAAAGCCATAACTTCATCTTCAGTGTGGAGAAATACTAGTAAAGCTCAGTAAATCCAAAAGTTATTCTCTGCTAGAGTTGTATGACAGCAGTGTCAGATTCAGAAAACGTTCTTATTGAAAGACATAATTTTCTTCTGCATGATGTAAATGGGTGGAGAGTGAGGCAAAACTATGCCTTCACATACACCTGGCTCTCTAATTATTAAAACTTTATAGCAGAAATGGACAAAGAACATACTATTTTTATCTCATTTTTGCCATAAGAGCACAGCAGACATTATATTACTAAAGGAAAAAGGACTGGGATTTTTTAAACTAATTTCTCCCATTTCTGTGTCTGGTTACTTTTTTAAAAAAAGTAAAATAGCTCCATTAAGTTTAACTCAAGAGTCCAGTTTAGTGTAGTGGTAAAGGCATCAGGCTAATGAGTTCTAGTCCCACCTTAGGTCTGAAGCCGGCTGGATGACCTTGGGCCAATTAGTCTCTTTCAGCCCTAGGAAGCAGGCAGTGGTAAACCACTTCTGAAATCTTGCCAAAAAACTGCATGGACTTGCCCAGACAGTTGCCAGGAGTTAATACTGACTTGAAGGCACAAACAGGTATACCATAAGCTTAACTCAGCTATTGTAATTTCTATGTTGCAGAGTACTTCTCAAAGATACCTACTGAATTTGAACAGAGTAATCTGTAAGGGAAGCATGATGTGTATGGTATGGTGCATGTGTAATAGTGACTGGGCAGAATGTGACCATCTCTCCATTAGGGAATTCTAAATTATGACTAGGGTGCATCAGCAAGAACATTATTCTAACAGATTTTATGCTTAGTAATTTTATTTTGTGAAACATGGTCAGGGAAAAAGGCAAAATACAAATAATGTATTCTCACTTACTTGCATTTGTCTTCTGGAGAGGTACCATCTTTTCTGGAGCAACTGGAATTTTTTTCACAGGGCTGGTCTGCAAGAGACGTAACTGATTTAGCTTTCCTTTCACTTGTGTAACAGGCACTGTCCCTCTGCTAAATGAAACCTGCAGATAGACATAATACAGTAAGATTCCAGAGGAAATTACAGTCATGTGAAAAACAAAGTACACCCTCTTTGAGTTCTATGGTTTTATGTATCAGGACATAGTAAAAACCATCTGGTCCTTAGCAGTTCTTAAAAGTAGGTAAATACAACCTCGGATGAACAACAACACAAGACATATTATACCATGTCATTTATTTTACAAAAAGAAAGCCAAAATGGATAAGCCATGTGTGAAAAACAAAATATACCTTATGATTCAGTAGCTTGTAGAACCAACTTTCGCAGCAATAACTTGAAATAATTTTCTGTATAAGTTTCTCACATCTTTGTGAAGGAATTTTGGCCCATTTTTCATTTCAACATTGCTTCAGTTCATTGAGTTTGTGGGCATTTATTTACGCAAGCTCACTTGAGGTCCCACCATGCATTTCAATCGGGTTGAGGTCTGGACTTTATGACTACACCACTGCAACGTCGCCTTTTCTTTTTCAGCCATTCTGTTGCAGATTTGCTGGTGTGCTTGAGATCGTTGTCCTGTTGCATGGTCCAATGTCGGCCAAGGTTTGCCTCACATTTGACAACACAATACTTTGGTATACAGAGGAGTTCATGGTCAACTCAATGACTGCAAGGTGCCCAGGTCCTGTGGCTGCAAAACAAGCCCAAATCATCCCTCCTCCTCCACCATGCTTAATGGTTGGTATGAAAGGTTTGTGCTGATATGAAAACCAAGCATAGCACTGTGCATTAAGACCAAACATCTCCACTTTGGTCTTACCTGTCCAAAGGACAGTGTGTCCAGAAGTCTTGTGATTTGTTCAGATGCAACTTTGCAGATCTAAACTTTTAGAGAGAAGAGGCTTTCTCCTTCAAGCTCTGTGCACAACTGACCATGAGATTGGTGATCAAGGCAACAAATTTATAGGGGTATGTGGTAGAACAATGTAATTTATTCTAATTGTTTTATTTTTAACTGGTAGTAGCACTATCAAATCTTTGAATTTTGTGGATTCAAGATAAGAACATAGTATTAACACCATCACAAGAGACAGTATTTCCAGCTGTGTTAGAGAGATTTTGAGAGAGAAACATGAAAAGCAGGCTGGAGACTATTAATTGGCATCAAGATTCTTGCTTTAAAAAATTAGTAGATGAAGGCCTTCAAGAGAAATATAAGCTCAGTGCATCTTACCTGTAATCACATTATTCCTTGCTCATTTTTAGCTGTCGGGCCTGGGTCAAAAGAAGGAAAGTTTCCTTGAGATCATTATTGGAAGAAACTGAATTCTGAGTTAGCAGAAGTAGTAACTAAGTTTTTGTTGTTGTTGTTTGTTTCCATGCCTGGGAGAGACATAGCAAGCAGGCACTAAGAATCTGATTTCCTTGACTCAACCTTTTATTTTCATGGTTTCTGATCAATAAGGAAGCAGGAGCAAAAACTTTTGTATGAATCCTTGGACAGTTCCACAAGAACATCAATCTCAAAGTAATTATTCAACATTCAACACAATGGGCTCTTTTATTTACTCTTCAAACATGACTTTCATATTGAAAAGGTACATATTGTCTTATATTAATTTTTAGTTCTCTTGCCAGTTCTATTTTTAAAGAATAAGTTTCCTTAGTTGGAACATTGTTGAATTCTTTCTTTTAAAGACACAAGATGGATACATATCCTTAATTAAATCAAACATGAACTTCGTAGTCCAGCAGTATCCAAGTGAAAGCTTTGTCAAGGTCAATATGCGCAAACATTAAAATTGTAGATTGCAAACATTACAGCTGCAGATTGTTGCAAGTGCCTCTGTTAAGAACAATTGGTCACAATAGAGCTTCCATATGGAAGAGTCTGCTCTCACTGTGCTATTAAAACCTGCACAGTAAAGAACCCGTCCATTTGTGGAATACCAGAGGTCAGCAGCTTGCTATAAGTTGCCAGAGCTCACAATTTAGGATTTATTAACACCTTGGTTTTGTGTGTCACTCAGCTAAGTTACAAGCAAAACAATCAGTTTTAAGCAAAGCAATCAGTTCATTTTAAGATGAATTGATAACAACTGCCAGAGTGAAATCGTAGTTTTAGAACTGTTAAGTGCACATTGGTTACTTATTAACTCTAACAATCAGCAATTCATGAAGAAGCAGAGTTTATAGGATAGCTTACTCAGTTATTTATTACCTTTGGCATCAATTGGATTTATAAAATATTACATATCTGAGAAACCTGTTAGTTGTTGACAAATAAAATAATTTCAGATTGCACATATTTTTACATTCCTTGTAATAAACTGTGCAAAAACTCTCCTATAAATTCTAGTATAAGACTTTGCAAAGTGTTTTCCTTATATTTTGTGACTTTAAAAGTATACTGAAGAGTCCATTACAGCTTTAACTTTTATGTTGGAAAAAAAGGGCTTTCTGCATAATGAAGTGATCTGCAGAAGAAACTCATTTGCCGATTCTCATTTTGAGCAGAGATTATTCACCCTGTTTTCCATTATTTTGGATTTTAGGAGATTACTATGTATTCATTTCATTGTATGGTTGGTTTAATTAAATTTGTACAGCCATTTACCCTACCAGTGACGAGAGTATTAGGCTAATGTAATGTTTGTCGTAATTGTTCTTTGGGGTCTGTTCACCTACTTATGTGCTTCAGTTGTGGAAATGGATGTAAACAATCTGTGTGAAGATAAAGGAGCTGTTTCAGAATATTAACATTTCTCAGTGGGTTAGGAATTAAATGTTGGGTTGCCTTTCTGGTTTGCTCTGCTGATTCTTAGGATTGATTGGTTGGAGATATAATGTTAAACCAGAGATAGGAGAAGGAGCACAACTTCTCCCTATTCATATTCTTCCCTCCTATCCAGGATAGTATCTGCATAAAACATAGACATTTTGTTTTCATTTTTAATTAATCACAATTTACCATGTCATTCTAAATTCAGAAAAAACTTACAACCTCAAAAACAGTTAATGAAGCTGCTTCATTGATATGAAGTAACAATGAATTGTACACAAGGGAGGGAGTTGAAGTTTTTGATCTCTTTATAAATGTGCCAGAAGAGATCATGAAAGCCCATGAATAAGCTAACTGAATCTCATGATGCTAAACTATGTTTTTGCATGACATTTGAACATACTGTAACAGTGGTCTGATTGGTTCGTACCAGTTTCCTTTCTGTCACAGAAGAGATACATCTATGTAAAAGTCTTACCTGTCCATATTATTTTAATACTAAAATTATCTTACATTGCCATGATGCAAAATAAGCTAAAGAACACCACTTAAATTCATGTTAAAAGGAAATCTAGAAGGGAAATATTATCTGTGTTTTACTTAATTCTCATGATGAGATTGGGTAGACTTCTACTTTAGTCATTTACAGTGATTCTAACATTCTAATTTCACACATAAAAATCACAAGACAAATTAAAATGAAGAGGAACCATAGTCACAGTGATGGAATTAAAACGATATGACATTATCTGGACCATTTGCAAATTCATTTTAATACTGAATAAATGGGTATTTCCTCTAGTTTCTAATCCAATTTGTTTGTTCTTTTCATAGATTAATGAAAGGATGGGGCAGTGGTAGTATCAAGCATGTTTTCATAATGATCTGGAATAGTTGCTTTGGAGCATAAGACCTAAAGTATAGGAAATCTTTGAAGCAGCTCTGACTTTGAGCCTGAAAAAAGATACAGCTATATCGAGGAGATGTGCTTCCCTTTCACTCTTACATGTTCTGACGTATTTTTTGGAATTATTTTTAAAACTTGCACAGACCTGTTGTCTGAGATTCTGTTCCTTTGTTGAAATGTTGTACTCTATTTTTATGTTATGAAAATTATTGGTGCAGTGTTTTAAAACCCTTTTTATTCCCAAGAAAAAACAAAAGCAACTGGATATATGTATTTATAGTTTGTTAGCACAGTTTTTGGGGCACGGTGGCACAAGTGGTTAAGAGCTCGGCTTGCTGGCTGGAAGGTTGGCGGCCCAAGATCATGACCCGGCGTTGCCACACAGCAGGGCAAGCTCTTGCTATTCCGCCCCAGCTCCCACCCACCTAGCGGTTCAAAAGAGCGCGAGCGTGAGTAGATACATAGGTATCACCCCTTCCAGCGGGAAGATAACAGTGTCTGCACCTTAGGACATTAGCAATGTTTTTAGAATTATTCTTGAAACCAGATGAAAGGCAATGAACATATGTTATGAAGTTGTAGGGAAGTAGACTGAAATGTAATTGGGGAAAAAAAGGGAAATGGATCTAGAATGTAGGGGAAAACATGATCTGATTCTTTAGCAGATATTTAGAACTTCTGTAGTATAGGACTCGCATAACTTCCCAAAAGTTATATCAAGGAGACAAGGAACCCAACCTCATCCAGTGGTCTGAGAAGACATAACTGTGGGTGTTTTCCACCTTTTATCAGAAAAAACACCCCAAACTTTGCTCTATGACTATAGATATAGGAGATATAAGTGTCCTTATTATTATAACTCAGTCCCACCCTTCAATAAAAAGAATTCGAGCTCAGCAGTCAGTCTCTGTTAAGCAGGTGCAAGTTCAACCCGGATCAAACTGCATTAAATGCCTGTTCATAGTTTATTGTTTCAGTCTGATCTTGAAGAACTGGTCTCTCTACTCTTCCTGTTACCCTTTTGCTGAACCCGTTTCATATCTTTGTTTTGGTTTGTACATCTAACAGCCACACCTGTCTTTATCATGTTCATTAGAAAATACCTAAAAGGTGGGATGAGAAAAACCATGAATAAAGATTGCAGCAAAGGTTGGGACTCTATGTTAATTAGTGTTTTAATAATTAAATGATGACAAACGGCCATTATTTGCTGAAGAATACAGAAGACAAGGTTGAAAATGTCTCTTGTTGCAATTATTTGGAACAATTCGGTCAAGAGACACTCTTCCCTTGTGAAGACATTCTGCTTGGGAACACTGTAGTCCAGAGTACTTTTCCTCTCCTTCATGTGATATCTTTAGATTACACTTCCCATTATGCCTGAGTGTTGATCATACTGGGTTGGTGAAGGTATAAAAGTTCTGGAGAGATTTTCTTTTTAAGAGCCCTAACATTTATATTTTTACCCTAACAGAATGTAAGTTTGATATAAGATGGGGGGCTATATAAATGATTAAGTAAAAAAATAGATTTGTGGTTTTAGATCATTGCCTAATCTCTTAAATTTTTTTATGAACAGCCTTTTTTATTTACTTATAATTCCATTGTTTGCTTTTATTAGCATAAATTAGCATAAAAGAAATAACTATCATTCTAAAACAGAAGTAGAAGGAGTAAAATATCACCAGAAGACAATAAAATAAAAATTATTAGCACAGAATTACAAAAAAAATTATCCAAGTAGTGCTTGACTTACAAGCATTTGTTTAGTGACCAAGTTACAATGACACTGGAAAAAGTGACTTACACACTTTTACCTACCCTCACACTTAGGATCATCAGAGCATCCCCATAGTCACATGATCAGAATTTGGGTTCTTCGCAGTTGGCATGTATTTATGATGGTTCACATGATTGCCGTTTGAGAGTTTCCCAGCAGCTTCCAACAAGTAAAGTCAATGGAGAAAGCCAGATTTGCTTAACAACTGTGTGATCCACTTAATGGCTGCAGCAAAAAAGGTCGTAAAATCAGGCACAACTCACTTAACTGCCTCACTTAATGACAGAAGTTCTAGTCCCAGTTATAGTTGTAAGTCAAGGACTACCTGTACAATTACAATCTATAGTCTAAAAGCTGTAAGAAGTAAAACTAGTAGTAGTGTAAGTCGTAGTCAAACTCTTGGCATGCTACCTGACGTAAAAACGTTAAAACATGCACAAGAAGTCTTAAAGTACAGGAAAACATTAAAAAGAAAGCTAAAACAAATGATCACGTCCAAATAAATCATGATGAAAATAGCAGGAGAAAATAATAAGGTACAAAGTAATGGTGAAAACCTGCCACTCTACTGAGAAGGCTCTCTGGACCCTTCTAAAAGTGGCTCTCAGCAACCTCCTAAGAGCTGCCAAGGAAAGGACCAGCTGGGTCCCTGTGGGGAGAGCTGTTCTGAAGACTAGCGCTGTCTGATTCCAGTTCCCTTCACTTCTCAGAAGAGCAGTTTCTCCCTGGATGAGCTAATACCTCAAGCTCACTCAGGTTGGAATCAGTGGCTGCAGCTATCCATCAAAGATTTCACAAGTTAAAACTAACTCTAAGTGAAACAACCAACGGCTGTAACGTAGAGAACATCTGTGTACAGACACTGATTCCATCTGATTTGGCTTCACGTTCAGCTTCTCCTCCAGGCAGTAGCATAAGCTATCAACAGCCTCTCTCCTGCAGCCTGGCTTAGTGATAGCTGGGTATCTTCAGCATATTCATGACTCTGCACACTGAACTGATGAATGGTTTCTCAAGAGTAGTTTCATAGACATGTTAAAACAACAGGAGGGAGAGAAGATTTCCACGAGGCCTTGCACAGTACCTTCATCCGGGAAGCCACTGTCTTCACCACTATCTTGCCTCCTCCACCGTTTCTGCCCCAGCGCTGCCTCCCTAGCCAGGTCCAACAAGCTCACTTTGGCAGATGTGTTTGCTGTGCATGTTCTGGGGCTGCATCCTTTACTAGCACCTGAATCCTGGGCCAACAGTGTGAGGAAGAAGATGGTGAATATCAGCTGGGAGCAACAGGGGTAGCAAGCAGCAGCAGCGGAGTGCAGGGCAGCCAAAAGGGCAGATGTGGGGGGAAGATAGGCAGGTTGGAGAGCTGAAATACACGTTACATTCATGTGCATGTGGGCTGATTGCCAATTGCCCGAATTTTGATCATATGACCATGGAGGCCCCATAACAGCTGTAACTTTGGAGACAGGTCGAAACCACCAGCATATTGTTGAACAGTCACTAAGTGAATGGTTACTAAGTGAGGCCTACCTGTAGTTTCTCCAGGTATTGTTAATAGCTGTCTTATAACCAGAGTCATCATCAGCAACATATTTGCAACTGCAGTATACCTTTCTCAGGAGTGGTAATTACCTGAACGTATTTCTGAGTTTGCTCATGTATTTTAATTATTTTAATTTTTGATGTTCAAAGAACTCAACAATATACCATGTTTCAGAAATACTATGAACTTAACATAATTAAATAGCCTCAATAAATGCTTTTTATTTATAAAATACAATCAAAGTTATTTGATTTGAAGTAATAGAGTGTTACAGGTTAACAGTCGTTTTTGAGTTTGGTAGCATATACATTTGATTAATAAATAAATAACATAAGATAGTTTGGTTCCTGTGTTCTAAAAAAAAGTTGAACATTTCAAGAAGAAACAATTTTAAAGTCGGAGAGTATGGAGTATATCAACTCGTTATGTTTCATTGTCTTAAGTTATGTACTCCATACTGCCCCTTTTTGTCCGTATGTTTGTATTTATTGGTTTAGATTGAAGAATTATTTTATGTGCATAAATTTTCTTTCATTATGGAATGTATAAGGATTCTTTTAATCCAGGATAGAAATTTCCATATTTTATACCGTTTTTCATTAAAGTCTGCTTCTATAATATTTACTATAGCCGTAGATCATGTAATAAGATTACATGATTTAAACAAAAAAATCCAGAATATTATTACACTGTTGCCATTTTCTACTATCGGTTTTATTTATGAAAAATATCATATAAGTTGTATTTGTTTATTATTTCATTTTTAACATTGTGAACACTCCCGCCCCCCTTTTTTGTAATTTTTATGCAAGCTGGACAATGCAGATGAGCAAGCTGCACAGATCAGACGGGAGCTTGATGGGCGCCTCCAAATGGCTGATCAAATGGCAAAAGTAAGTTTGAATTTCTTGCTTTGCGGAGTAGAAATTTTCCTAAATAAGTTTAAAGCTGATTAGGAAAAATTTCACTACTGTCAGTGAACAAACTACATGGATTTATAAGAGCGTTTGCTTGCATTCATTCTTTAGTCTCTCCTGTTCAGTTCATTGGGGTTGGCCTAACTTTCTGATGGATTACTAATAGTAGCTGTTGGCATTGTTGATAGGTGACATATTTCTGTAACTCATAAACTGGCTTACCATGGTAAATTGTTTGACAATCTGCTTTTAGGTTTGCCAATCAAAAGACATGGCATATGAGGAGAAAGGATGACAAAAGTGAGGAAAAAACAGGTCAGAAGCCAAGCTTTAGGTTCTTAAGCAGAGCGCAAAATTAATAATTTAGTTGTCTATCAGAAAGACCACTACTGCTAGGTATACTTTAAAAGTCATCAATTTAAATGACATCTTACGCTAAGTCTCATGACTGCTAACTGCAAACAAAAAACAAAGAAAGCTATAAGCATTGCATATTCTGAAGAATTCCAGAAAATACATAAAACTAGTCCTGCTTTAGATAATATAGAGACCCCTGAAGTCTTTGAGGATTAAGATGGCTATTGATAGGAATTTTTTTTACAAAACCTTTCTATAGATGATGATGATACAACATCAAATAGTCCAGAAATGTGCTAACCTATTTGATTTTTTTTCAATATTCTTTTGGCTTCTTGTTAGATATGGGAACTGCTAACTGGATTCTGTTGCTTCAGATTTCATGGCAAAATTTAGTATGTCAAATCATTTGGGGAGGAATGGGAGAAATATAGAATGGTTTACATCTATGTCCATGAGACAATCCCATCAGTTCTTATGCAAAAGTCCCAAGAACAGTGAAGAGATAAATATTTTAACTGTTTAATGGAGAATTCTTTAAGCACTGGTCAATTGTGGAGTAAGACTCTACAGTTAAAGGAGGAAAAATCTAGTGTTAAAATGCTATAAAAGCAGAATGATTCAACATCCAATTATTCTTTCCTTTCTGTAGAAGTACTTTTAAAATCGAAATTATACTGCTATGTTTGAGCTAAAAAATGATCATGTCATTTTACATTACTTCAAATTTATTGTTAGAATGTTTTTTTAATTTTGTACAGTCCTGAGTCTACTTTGTGAACATTTCTAAATTGAATTGCATTATTTGGTATGCATTGTTTCTTACTATCTAATTAACACTTTAAAGTGGTTTCTCCAGTTTTTCAGGTTAATAATGTAAAGGATGTATTTTATGTTTACATAAAACAAGATACTAATTAATCAGGGCTATATGTTTATCTGTCTTGGAGTTTAGAACCTAATATGACATTGAACTTTCAAAAATATTTTCAAGGAAAGAAAATGTCCAAGGTTTATAGCAAAAGAAATGGAGCACATGTATATAGAAGAACTACGGTCTTCAGTGAATTTGCTGATGGCAAATTTGGAAAGTCTTCCAGTGTCTAAAGGTGGACCAGAATTTAAATTACAGAAATTAAAACGATCACAGAATTCTGCTTTCTTGGACATAGGAGATGAAAATGAGGTTCAGCTGTCAAAATCAGATGTGGTGCTGTCATTCACATTAGAGGTAAGCATGTGTATCTTGGAATAATCGTTGAGATTTGAATTACTCATGAATATTCCTAACTCCTTGGGCTTGTTCTATGTTTGGTTCCTTTGAGAATTCCTAAAGGTGTGCTATTTATGTGTCTAATCTCCAGAATTATCGATCTGCAATTCAGTTGGACATTTTACTTATACAGAATGCTTTTTAGCAGAATATTTCAAGGTTATAAACTGGAGATCTAACTGCTAATGTTAGCAAAATCCTGAAATGTCAGATTAATCTCTTGTTTTTAATAATAATTGTACTAAAGATTACAATTATAACAGTAAAAAAACTAATACAAACTAAAAAATGGAAGGTTAGAAGATGCAGAAAAGAAAGAAAAAATAAAAATAGAAAAGAAAGAAAAGTAAGAATATAGAAAAAATAAAAAATAAAGGAAAAGAAATATGTAAACAAGTGACTCTCCCTTCATCACAAGTGTAAACAATTTTAGTAACTTACCCCTTCTCTTAAAATACAACAAATAATCTTTTCTTTCCATATCTCATTTATTATTTATAAACAAATCCATGAAGCTTTGTCATTTATCTTGATCAAGTAAACCTACTTTATATTCCTTCCTTTTACTTCTAACAATTTTGATCTTCAGTCTCTTCAAATAATGTCATTGAATTTGATTTCTTTTCATTTTTTCTCTGTTCCTTCTCACATTTTTTTCAAATCCTGAAATTATTCAGGTTTGTTATTTGTATATCCCTTTTAATTATTAAGACATTAGCCATTTTCTTTTCTATTTCCAATATAAACTTCATGCAGCCTGTCATTTTTAAATCCAATTTTAAATCAATCTCAAAATTGTCATGAAGAATTGTTCCCATCCTTTTAAATACAGTCTGTTAGGCGTGAAGGATCAGGCTTAGTCAATATAGTTCCAGCTAACAGATTTATTGATTTTACAAGTATTTCTCCAACTGCCTGCTGGACACCTGCGGTCCCAAGATAAGGTTAATGGTCCTCACAAGGGGTTAGATCTCTGGTTCTTGTGTATGCCTAGTGACTCAAAGCTGATTCCCCTCTTCATCCTTGGTTTTACACTTCCCCACAGTCTACCTGCAGTGGCAGCCACTATTAAAATTCTGGGTTCATTGTTCAGAAATACTATTCAATATGTTCGATGTTAAAGTATTTTGCTTCATGCTATACTTGTAAGTTGAGCTTAATAGTATTCTCCTTTAATTAAATATTTTATTTCCCTCTATGATCCAATTTTTAAAGTCTAACCTTATTTAAAAAAATCAAAAGCATTATCCCATGGGAAGGATAATTCCAGTATTCTATTTCAAATTTATCTGGACACTTAGTCTCTTTATAACTTTCTAAAATCAAAGTTTTAATCATTCTTTTGCTGTTTATTCAAAAATAATAAGTGCTTAAACTTGTACTTAAAATTTATTGTGCTAAGCATTAAAAAAAACCTCACTTGGTGCCATAAAACCTCTCCATCCAAAAGTTCCTAATAGCTGAAAAACAGTCAAAAAACAATTTCTGAAAATGATTAGAAAAGGAAGCATGCAAACTTAGTGTGCTTAATGTCAGGTTAATTTGATTTGAATAGATCATTTTTTATGTTGAAGTCATGTTAACCTTTTCTAAGGCACAGTATTTTTCTTAATACAAGAGAAAACTGATGAAGATCGTTTGACCAGATGTTGAATTTTGTTTTGCTTCACTTTGTTTTTTTTAAATTTTCTATTATTTTAGAACCTATTCAGAAATAACAGCTCTTCAGATTGCCACGAGAATTTTGGGATGGACAGAATAGTATACAAAGCTAGTACATTAGCATGAAAAGAAAACTAAATTCTCTCTCCATGTTATGCAAAGATGCACAGTTTTGCTTATTATTATGAACATTCTTGTCTCCTCTGACAATTGATCTCTTGAATCTGGGATTCAGAGGAAGCAAAAAGGAATTTATTCCTGTCTTAACAATGCGCTTCTGAATGTTACAAGTGCTTCAGACTGCTAGTACAACTTAGTGTAGAAAAACTTCTATCTCCTCTGGACTTGCATTTCAGTTTAAAGTCCAGGTTCATTCAATTCTTGCTTATATGCTAGCTCTTCTATAGCAGGGACATGCTTCACACCCCCTCCTTTTTTAAGGGCTTAAACAAATGTCCAAGTAGTCTGAAGTATGCACCATGTCTTCACATTTTAGTCTTTTCCTATTCTCTGATCTGAATTTTGGAGACGTTTATTGACGTATTACAAATAATGTGTGTTGGCTATAAAATTAAATTTTAACTACCAGCTGCAGCAGCATACTGCCATTAGCCAAATATTACATTTTCCCTGGCTACATCCAGGCCAACCATCTTCAAATCAACTGGGATCAGTTCAGATTTGTGTTTGGCATAATGAGTTATTTTAATGTGAGTATGATTAAGATCTGTGCTCAAATAATGCTCAGTTGCATGATACGTATCAGGTAAGATCCAAATATAACATCTCTAATATACTTGAAATTTTACTAGTTTCTTCAGACATTATTCTTGAATTCAAAACTTAAAGTTCATTTATTTGTCTCAGCATTGTCCCTAACATGTTGATGAGTACCTTCGTGAACCTTTGTTCCGTGAGCTGCATTGGTTGCCAGTCTGCTTCCGAGTGCAATTCAAGGTGTTAACATTGATCTTTAAAGCCCTTCATGGCATGGGACCAGGCTATCTGAGGAACCGTGTCACCCCAATGGGGAGTCCCCAGCCCACCAGAATCAGCAGAGGAGTCCTCCTCCAGTTCCTGTTGGCTAAGGAGTTTTGGCTGGCGGGGTCTAGGAGAAGAGCCTTCTCTGCTGTGGCTCCTGCACTTTGGAACATCTCGAGCTGAGGGCTGCCCCCTCCTTGATGGACTTCTGGAAAGGCCTTAAGACCTGGCTCTGCGCGTTGGCCTGGGGCTCCAAGGGGGGCTCATCATCATCATGGAGGTGGCTGGGTGATCATTAGCCATCCTCATCCCCCTTTTTACATGTGAGATACTTTTTAGCTCCCTCCTAGTTCTGTCGGTTTTTTTATTTTATTTTAATGTTTTAATTGATGTTTTTAATGTATGTTTCTTTATGAGCCACTGAAAGTCTTTGGATTTCGGCGGCATAGAAATTTAATAAATAATAAATAAATAAAATGACTAATATTTGTACACAAGTTTTTGTTGCCACTAGTTCTGATCCACAAATACTGTGCATTCACGAATACTCATATTCAAATACTGAGTATTTATAGTCTGTTAGTGAAAATCTCAGTATTTATAGTCTGTTAGTGAACAGCATTTTTATAATATTCTTTACATCCTAAAAACATTATAATAATTTTATTATCCATTCCAGTATATTTACATTCCAATTATTTATTGATGGGACAAATCTAACTCTAATGTAGTACAAGTATTAGATTTGAAAGGAAATTATCCAAACAAAAGTAATCTCTATTCAACAGCTTTAATAGGTGTTTCGAGGTTACAAGAATTTCTCCTGCCCATCTAAACTTCTGACCTTGCATGTAATCTAATGGTCCTCACGCGGGTTGGCCTTCCTGCACTTTATCATGTTTTATACTCCAGGCTGCTCCCCCTCTTCACACATGGTTCGGTCCTTGCTTCCCCTGCAATAAGTAATCATAGCTGCTACATATAGGGTTTAGAGTTTGGATTTTTAAAACTCAGTGTGATGCTCAGCATGAAGGTTGCTCTGAACACCTGAATACAGAGCATGCTTGGAAGGCTGTAATGTATATAAATTTCTTTATAAATTTCACTCCTCAATGTTTAACAGCAAAACCATCAATATGTTTCAAAGAACAGTCCAATTTCAGGGAAGAAGGTGATCAGTGGGCTATATAAAGAAGCAATAACCTGACATTTTTATAAACCTAAGTGAGACCTACATTTTTATAGTTATGACATTGCATCATGTGTACTAACTATATCTTTCAAGCTGTTATGTTAATGCACACTGTGTCCTTTTTACATGTATAGATTGTTATAATGGAAGTTCAAGGCTTGAAATCTCTAGCTCCGAGCCGTATTGTTTACTGTACAATGGAAGTAGAGGGAGGAGAGAAACTTCAAACAGACCAAGCTGAAGCTTCAAGACCACAGTAAGTTTTTCAAATATAGAGCTTTTTTCCTTTTTTTATTTAATAAGGAGGATCTTATAAAAGTCTTGTGGGAAAATTTGCTCCAAATTTGGAGCTAAGTTTATGGAAACAAAAGCAAGCAAAACCCAAAATGCTCTTCATGTGCAAACCCGATGGACCATTGACAGACTGGTGATCTGTTTGGCATAATTCTTCTAGTTAGCAGCAGAATGGTTGCAGAAAAGGGCTGAAGAGGAAAGTAGGCCTGTCCACCAACTTCATCTGCAGGGTGATGACTAAAATTAAGATGGTTATCATGGCAGCATGAACAAAACCCTGTTCCTTTTGTGCATGTGTCATTGTTGCTCACATGAACAATGAGGCAGGCTTTGATCAAAATGCTTTAGCAACCATCTTCATTTTTTGACACACAAACCCTGCATGGATGCCACTGATGCTCACACCAATTTGCAATGGCCAATAAATACCCCTTTATTTATAGATGCTGCTTCTCACCTGACTTCTTCTCCATCATAACAAGTGATAAAAAGTAAAATCTATAACAGATTTTAGAAAGCCTGAATTTTCCCTTGTCAGAAGGGAAATGGATGACAATTACTTAAGACTATCGCTCATGGATTGAGGATGAGAGGAAGGCAACATTATAGGGTTGAAGGCAAAAAAATTTTATTGCCATGGCAAATATAGATTGTGGCTCAAAAAATGTGGGGACACTGTAAGTTTATAGCCAAGGTAATAATAAAAGAAGTATAAACCATGACATTTGATAAATCAGTTGATATCTGTTATTCTATGGGGCAACATTGTGGTAACCTATTAGAGAGGTCAGATTCAAGAAAACTCTCTATGAGTAATATTGGTGCCTTTATTCAGCATATGGTTACATAGAAGCCAAGACAGTGAACCACATCTTCTCAGCTGCTCCTTCTACAGTTAAATTTTGTTTTTATTTTTAAAAAACATAACAGAGGACTAATATCAAAATTAATTATTTGTTTAATGGGCCATAGTCACAATATATTGTTTAGCAAAGTAAGTAAAATCTTCTCAATCCCGAATTACTTTCGACATTGTCATATAATATCTAATTGGTTTGCCGACTTCCAAAACGTTGGTTAGTTTCCCAGTCAAATCTTCAACCCTGAGATCTTCTGCTGGTCTCTTACCTAAATACAAACTAAGCCCAAGACCTTTTATTCAAGGTCAGGCTTCCACCCAGCTAGGTAATGAACAAAATATTTCTGACCTATTTGATAATGTTTGATAAATTCACTGGTAATATTCTCTCTCTCTCTCAATATATTTACATGTTTCCAGTCTAAAAGTATATTGCCTTGAACTCTTTGCGATTAGGGTTAATGAAAATAGGGTATCTCATTGTAGAATTGTTCTCTTCAGGATTTAAATTTGAACATCTGATGTGTGTGATGAAATATAATGATGGTGAAATGAATGGTTTTCAAGTGTAATATTTTTCCTTCATTTCCTCCTTCCTTTTATTATGTTGTTTTATACTGCTGGGTGGACTTTATAAATGTTTTCATTCAGTGGAGAGGCACTTTTTTCAGCCAAGATTCAACTTGTACACATAACTTACAACATTCCACAATCAGTCCTGACAAAATTTATTATAGGGCAGCTTTCTTCAACCTGGAGCCCTTCAGATAAGTGAGTTATAATTCGCATTATCTTCAACTCACTCAGTGAAGTTTTTGCTAAAGATCATGGGCTTTGTGGTTGGCTTCCTTGTGAATCTGCTTCTGACTCATTTTTGGAAGATGCATTAAATAAAAGGACTACAGGAGGGAAACCTCATTCCAAGGCTGTCATACAGGAAGTTAATTAAATGTGCTTCTCATTCACTTGATTGGCCTTTGGGATAATCCACTTTCTTCAAAAACTTTTCCCTTCTGTTAAAACATCATTCAGAATCTTTTGTGGATCTGTTTGAAGGCAGACTACCCAAGAGGGTCTTCTCTTCTTTAATGTGAGCTGTGAGATACTGTTTTAAAGACTGCAGTCACAAAAATTCTCTGTGGACCACAACCATGAACTTAGCATTCATTAAACAAGTATAAAACATCATTAGGAAGAATTATAAGCAGGTAAATATGTTGTTTAGTCGCGCAGTTGTGTCCGACTCTTCGTGACCCCATTAACTGCATTATGCCAGGCCTCCCTGTCCTGCACTGACTCCTGGACTCCTCCCAAACCCACATCCATCACATTGACTATGCTGTCTATCCATCTCATCCTCTGCCGTTCCCTTCTCCTCTTCCCTTCAATCCTTCCCAGCATCACAGTC
>JANHZU010003172.1:233742-248882 GCA_032468055.1 Acrochordus granulatus | reverse complement strand
TTTCTTGGCAGGGATACTGGAGTGGGTTGCCATTTCCTTCTCCAGTGGAGTCCTGTAGCTCATTTTCCACTAGATGTTAGGATCCCCAACAACATCTAGCGCGGTCCTTGTTAACCCGGGCGACAACCGAGCCGGTATGGATTTCTATAGTTCTCATATTTTTATGGGTGGGAGACACTCTTTGTCTGGCTCCTCTGATGAGGCCTGTCCAGTGTGGTTGAACCTCTGGCAGAGCTCTCATCTTCGAGCACACAAGCCCCCCAACCACAGCATGGTGGTTAATATGACAAGGTATCTTTTCCTCTCTCTTTCTTTAAATTCGTTGTACTTTGGAACATAATATATGTTTCAGAGGATTAAACCTGAGACCATTTTTACAGAAAAGTCTCAGATCCGTGCACTGCTGCTTGACTTCCTTTTAAGTAGCAATAATACATTCAGCAGCCAATGAAAAACAAAATTCTCTACGATATAACTGGAAAACAGTGATGAGGAAAACTGTAAATTGCTTGTTGTTTAAAATATTGAAGTGTTTTCTTCAAACAGCAACTCATTTTTATTTTGATCATACGCTGTCATAAAACACAGGGTTTTTTAAAAAACAAATGCAATAGATACCAAGAAATGGCCATTGGAAGGGAAACTGTAATTACTAATTTAGTAATTGTTGAGTTCACCCAGACCCTTTTACAATTTTCAGAAATGGAACAAAACAAATATTCAAATAAAAAACAAAGCATTTATTTTCGCAGTGGAAAACGTGTTGTATACATTGAAAAATTAAAAAAATAAATATTAAGTCATAGTATTGAATAACAGCATCAGCCCAAGAAGCATTTAAAAACACTCAAAGTACCTAAAAAGTAATATCTCAAGAAATGAGGTGCTGCTTGTGAAAGGGTGAAGTTAATCCATGGTCATTAAATGAATCCATTGTCTGCAACAGACACTGTTTGCTAAAACTGGAAGTAAACACTGGTATTCATCAAAAGTCATAAATCTTGGTCACAGAACACTACAAATGGCCAAAAATGTGGACCGGTTGCTGGGCATCCAAAATGCAATCACATGACTGGGAGAGTCAGCTGTTGGAACTTCAAATCTGGGTCATAAATATCTTTTTTGGATCCATCATAACCTCAACCCGTTGCTCAGCGACCGGATGTAAACAAGGACTGTCTGTAATAAGATGGAAAGAAGGAATAAAGAAAGGATGGACACATAGGAAGAGTGATCAATATAGTTCATATAGCTCAGAGGCAAGTAATGATGGAGGATGGGGAAAAGGTACCATAGTGTCTCCGTCTGAACAGGGATTGCAGAAGGATGTCTAATGACATAACAGTTTTTAAAGTTTAGGTTGGGAATGAGAATGTTTCATCATGGTGATTCTAAACATACCAGAGGATGAAGCAAAAGTCAGGCATTTTCCCAGTGAATTCTTGTAGCAAGATGTTGGCATGCTTAGCGTCCATATGTGGCTGTAGGTTGCCTATCCTTGGCACAGCAAAATGGTCATGAAGATTGTTACTTTTCTTAGCCAGCATGTTTGCCACAGTTCCCTAACTGCAATGCATCATTTAAAATTTCTCAATAAGTATTCTTAGCTTCCGGTGCCAATTTTTTGTTGAAAAAAATGTGAGAACCTTCTCTTGATCTGGACCATTTAAGAGAAAAGAGAATATGTCTTAGTTCTGTTTCCTCTTCTCTTTTCGTGCATCCTTGTGACTGATGAATGTATGTATGATGTAACTAATCGAGAGGACCATGAGCTGGTTGGCAATATGGACAGGAGAAATGATTTTCTGTTCCATGCTTGGAAATGTTGTCTGATCTTCTGAAAGATTGGCTTAATAGGTGTCTGAGGATATTGAAGAGCAACTTTGGACTTAAATCTGTTCGTTCACTTCTCTTTTCCCCCCCTAAAGAGAAGTCTTACTACAGGATTAAACATTTCATTAGCATTCCCAAATTAAATTAGGTCTCAAATTAAATTTTGAAAAGGTGCCAAATCGGTTGGTCAGCATTCTGTCTGGGTTTGCAGGCCCTTGCATTGCAGAGCTGTAGGAAGTCTATTCAGAGGATGTATTTGCTTTCACGAGGCGGCTGTGGTGAATTGGGGCCACCTGAGGATGTGGCAAGTGGCAATCACAGATGATTTCCTTCCTCATATGTTGTGCCCATGCATAACTTCTGCCTAAGGCTATGGCTTCTGGTGGCATTAGATATGGTACAAAGAAATGCAGGTTTCAAAACTGTTGATACAAGTAAACTATGAATATCATGACCTTTAATCAAAGAAGTTGACATTTTGAACAGGAATCACGCCTCACAAATCTCTTGCAATCATTCCTAATGCCAATGTGGATTAATAATGAGAATCTATGAAAAAAAAGGTAATTTTACAAAGAACTTTTTGAAAACAGTGGAGTAACATCATACAGATAAATGACCTACTTGTTCTGTGTCCAATACTATTATTGTGTAAGCGAAAGCAAGTCACTGTAGGAAAACAACTGTTGCTGTGCCCCAAAAAATGGGGAATAGCAACATCAACATTTTGAATGAAACTAGTCTTCTCAGATTAATTAAAGGCATATAAGCATGTTAACAATACCGAATCTTAACAAAAAATTTCAAACCATTGTTTATTAAACGGAATGATTATGTAGATGCCATGATTCTCAAAGAATGCTGAACTGTGAAAAATGTCAACAGAAATAGGAACATCTGAGCTCCTTGTACCACATTAGTTAGACTGGTTCTTTTAAAGACGAAATATCATCTAACATTTTGTGCAGATGTAGGCAGATCTCCTTTGCTGGGATGTAAATCTGATTCAGTACCTCTTTTGAAATGAGACTAGCTATTTTCTGATCATTTTTTTAAAAAAAGCAATTAATACTCCCTCCCAGAAATGTATTAAAGATTATACTTCTACCTATATTTATTTACATCTAGCGAGAAGGGGGAGAGGAGGGATTCTTTTAAAACAGTAAGATCATACTTTATAGCAGCAGCAGCAGCAACAACAACAACAGTAGAATAAAGGTGTCTGACAGGCAACCATATTTCAGAAATATTCTGAAGCAGGGTATTGTTTTGGTAAGGACTCTTCATAAAAGAATGCTGTGCTAGGTTCCTTTTGTTGCCAGCTGCATGACAGCTTTCTTAATGTCCCTGGAATGCTTTTATGTCACCTGCCCAGCGGTTTTCTGCTTTCTTAAAATTTCAAAAGGCCACCAGGATATGATCATGACCTTTTCTCTCAACTCTCAGTTAGGAAAACACTTTCACTGAGGCTGAGCTCATGGAGCAATGCATCACTCTGTTGCTTTCAAACACCGGGGCTTCCCATCTCCTTGAATTGTTCGTCTTTAGCATTATATTGTCCATTATTAACTCTTTGGTTCTGGGATAAAACAGCGCCTGAGCACTGGAATTCCCACTTGATTTTTAAACCATTCTGATTTTCCTTTTCGTAAATATTTCATCATGAACATGCAGGCTGCAACATTTGGGAATTGCGTAAGGAATGTCGGAATAAGATAACAGTATTACACAGAATGCTGGAGATGCTTATGTATTTAAAAATTCTGTGTGGTAACGTTTTGTAAAACATAATTAATAGAGATTAGTCCTGTATTATCCCCATTCTCTCAAAGTTTTGTTGCTGCTGTTTGCATTTAAAAATATTGGGAAATTGGCATTCATTCACCATATGGAACTTTCATATTTCCATGTGGAACACACAGAGTTTTATATGCTGTTTTCCCTAGGGTACTTCGGGAAGTATAATCCCGTGTTCCTGAAAACGTGCTAGGTTGTGCAGATTTTTAAGCAGAGAATGGCATTTGTTAGAGGACTGAATTCATTGGTTTCCATATCAGAGGTGAACCAAAACTTTTCTATTCTGGTTACTGACCAGTGGTACAAATACTGTATTAACAATTTGTCAAGATTTGATGCAATAGGTGAAATAGCACAGTAGACAAGTTACTGTGCTTTTTAAAACTTAAATAATGTTGGTACAACCAACCTTAGATCTTCATGCTGAGTCTCTCTCCTTACAAGAGACCTTCCAGGGCTACTTTCAGCCCAGATTCAAAGTTTCAACAGCTAGGTCTTTGCCCTACAATCACCTGATCACATTTTGGGCATCCCGTAACAGATCCACATTTACGGCCATTTACAGTGTCCTGCAGTCATGTGATTGCAATTTACAATGTATTTGCCAGAAACTAGCAACTTCTTCCAGTTTCTGGCAAAAAATGCCTATTGGGGACAATGGATTCACTTCATGCCACTGTGTTTGCTTAACAACCTCGTGATTCACTTAACAACTGCCACAGGAAAGGCTGTAAAATTGGGTACAGTCATGTGGTTGCCGCTAACTGACCAGCACAACTTACAACTGTTATTGTTGCAGGTTCAGTTATGGTCGTAAGTCAAGGATTACCTGTATCAATATAATAGAGTTCTAGTATCTATTTCCTGACCTGTTCTACCCTTAAAAGAGCTGACATCAGTCTTCTTCAAAACTTTCTCCCTATTCCTCTATATTTGTTTATTGAAGAAAATATATATGGCCGCCCAACTCATTCCCGGTGATCCCAGGCAACTTACAGATATAAAACCCCCATACAAAACCCCAAGAACCACTCCCCCCCCGGCAACAACAGTCAAACCAGCCATTTGATAGGATTCATTTCACTCTGGCGTCCCCAGGCCTGTTGAAAAAAACCATGTTTTCAGGACCTTGTGAAAGTGTGTTAAAGAAGGGGCCAGTCTTAATCTCTGCAATGATGTTTCATAAAGAGGCACCTCTACAGAGAAGGCCCTTCTTCTTGGTCCCACCAGATGGACTCCTTAGGAGAAGGGACCCTATCTCTAGTCTTGAGAGACGTTCTAGTGTTCTGGAATGTCACTGTCAGTATCTGGACAGAGAAGGACATGTTTACATGTTCCTTTTATAATTAATTTTCTTGGTTCACAATGCTATTTCCTGTTCTTGTTTCATTCTGTATGTAACAAACATTTTGGATTCCTAGTCCAACATAAATCACACAGAACTGTGAAGAAGCTCGAGAATCTTGCTTAACATTGATCCTCAGTAGTTTGGATTTTTTTTAGTCCTTGCCAAATTAAGTTATCTTGGTCAACAGGTGTTAGATATTGTGAAAAATATAAGTAAATAATATTTGAAATAATCAATTGTTTCTGTATGCATTACTTACCTGGACATATATGTCGCAGTAATGTGATACATGCATATATATATATATATATATTCATATTCATACATTCATATTCTTTAGAGGAATTGTGATAACTTCAGCTTCTTCGGTATATTATTGACTGGGACAACTGCCCGGAAATCTTTTGTTCTCAGTCTTGATATTATAACAATCATTCATAATTTATAACACGTTCTTCTACTTCAAGCCATAACTCTTTATCATTAGACACACACACTGAATGAGCATCCTCCAACCCAAAGGTCTATTTTGTGGCACACACTCTAGAGACGCTCCTGACTGCACTGTTGAATTCTGGGTTCACAAAACATCCGAAAAAAAAAAATCTGGTATTTCTAGCTCTGTCTATCCTGTCTCATAATGTCCACCCTCCTTGTGGTATCATTTTTGTCCTTTGTTCACTGGAATCCTTATCTTACAAAAATGTTGAATATTTACATACTCTATGAGGTTCAGGCCCTCTACTAGGAACTAAATTAATGGACCTTTGCATCTCAGTTGACTATATATAGTTGACTATATGCCATGCATTAGCTTTCGGAGGTATCCAAGTCCTGGTCCTTAGTCGTTGTGGAAAAGGATATATACAAACTATCAGAATTATAGTCCAACTTCCCTTGAACTCTAGGAACAGAGAGATACAGATACCATTATGTCATGTTCCCATGTATCAGGTTTTACATGACTTCCAGTCTACTCTAGTAAAGGGGGATTCTTCATCTTTAAACAGTATATAACCTTTGTGGTGTTTTCAGTTACATTAACCCACCAGGAGACACCATGTGACTGGTTTTGTCCCAGTTGGACATCAGACAAGGACAGCCAGATAGTCTTCCACATAGATATTATACCCAAAGTATAATAACAGTTAGCTGTCCGTATCTGATGATTCTCAGTACAATAAAACTGGTCATTTATAGTGCCTCCTATAAATCAGTGTAACTGAAAATACCACAAAGCATATACCTCACACACACACACACACACACACACACACACAGAGAGAGAGAGACAGACGGACAGATTTTCAGTGTAGCACAATAAAGCAGAAGTAGAAATTGGCTTAACAATCCTTATGGTAAATAGACACCAAGAGCATGTCTGTTTACAGTTTAACTCAGCATCATATTGTGTCTGTAAACATTTGCATCATAGAATTTAACTATTTAATATGATGATTCAAGATGGGCTGATGTTGTTAAGCGTATTTCAAAACAGAAATATTTTGATGATAAGAGTCACAAAAATAGTCTAGCTTCATTAACTTAGATGGCAGTTCAGTTTATGCATCGCTGTGTTCCGTGTTTGTACATCTTCCCTCCCGTCTCTTTCGGAATATTCTAAATCTTGATTTCAAGAAGCTATTTTTTTGTTCTCCACCAAACTTTTTGTTTTGTGTGCATTACCTGTCTTTTTTTCTCACGGTCATCTCAGAACTCTATTAGAAATAAATCTGGAGTGATCGACATGCCGTAATTGCTTCATCCTGAGCAGTATTTTGCCGCTAAGACACCCAACCCCCTGCATTAGAACAAATTCATATCATGATACTTCACAGATGGTTAGGTGATTTGGGGGGGAAATCAAAACTAAAAACTTGAAAAATATATAAGTGCTTTCTGCGAACAGTTGCAGACAAGCCTTATACATAAAGGAACAATGCAAATACTAATCCAAAATGGATTTAATTCTATGTCACGGAGGCCAGTCTGGGTAGAGAAGAAATTTGCTAGTCAGATGACTCCATCATGAGTCAACTTTTCTGAAATGATACCATTTGCTAATTATATCTTTCAGGGGATTGCAGCTTTTGAAAAATACAATTGTAGCCCTAGCATTTACATACAAAATATGTTATCGAGGAGTTTATCATATTTTAAAATAATTTCTTTTCAGTATTAATTATTGCAAGTATTAGTTATTTGGCGTGGTAATTGAGGCACTAGGCTATAAATCGGGAGGCTGTGAGTCTAGTCCCGGCTTAGGCGTGAAGCCAGCTGGGTGACCTTGGGCCAGTTACTTTTTCTCAGACCTTGGAAGGAGGCGATGGCAAGTGACTTCTGAAATCTTGCCAAGGAAACTTCAGGGACTTGTCCAGGTAGGCACCAAGATCAACACTATCTTGAAGGAAGAGCAGCAGTAACCAAAAACAATTTCATATCATGTTTTTTCACGTGTTGTTTCTTCAACATTTTCCTGTAACATACACTGGACAGTCAGTGAAGATGCATGGAGAGGAAACTTTGATCATACCTGATGTTGTCAAGTTGCAGGACTGCATTATAGGATATAGGAATAAAGTGTAGGATAATATCAGCAAGATGTTTCAGCTTATGTCTTGTTTGGCAATTCAGAGGGTTTTTTCTTTTCTTCTGATCAAGTCTCTGCAATTTTCTTGGCGAGGTTTTTCAGAAATAGTTTGCGATTGTCTCCTTCGGGCTGAGAGAGGGTAAGTGGCCCAGGACACCCAGCTGGCTTTGTGCCTCGGCAGAACAAGAACGCAGTCTCATGGGTTCTAACCTGATGCCTGAACCACGCACCAGACTGGCTCTCTGTTTCAGAGATAGAATATTATTTTTCCCTTATATGTTCAGTTATCAGTATACATATATTTACAATGCAGAGAGACCCGTTGGATGCTGGATTAAGTTTTCATGAAGTTTTGAATATGAAGGGGACAGCAGTATAATCCGCCCTTGGGGTGTATCAATAAAAAAGTATTAAAAACAAGTATAAATTCTAGCAGGGCTGTCTGTGCACTGCCTCCAAAAAGAGTTTCCAAGTGCTTTGAGGTAGAATCGAAGCATTTCCCTGAGACTTTTTGAAGCAGCTGGGTCTTTTCTTAATTTAACTAGGTCCTCTCTAATTGCGGATTAATTCTTTTTTCTTTTCTTTCTTTTCTTGCTTTTTCCTGAGTGAGTGCAACTTATTCTCATAAATCTATCTGCGTATTTCTTTAAAATCATCATTCATTGCTAAATGTACAACATATAGGCTCAGGTATGGTTATATGTATTTTATTTCATATAAAGGAAGATATTTATACTTTTTTACTTGTGAAAAGCAATCACGAGCAGTTATTTGAGGTTTGCAACAACCTCTTGTCCATTTAAGACCATTCTGTCAATTATGTTACCTCTCATTTACAGGGCCAGGTGGTTTTGATGCTCTGTTTCAAAGAGTTATTCTTTGAAGAATTACTTTGAAGTAGATAATAGTCTTGTTTCTTGTGCAATAGGCTATGAAATAAATATCACCAAAACATAACAAGAGAACATAAAATGAGCATATGTTCATTCTGCTTATGGTCTGGATTGGGGCTTGTTAGTAGATTATTGCGACCAACTGTTAGATGGTAACAGTTCAAAATTAGCTACTGCGGAGCTCTGATCTGCTCAGATTAACTGTGTTTATAATGCTGGTTTTTGTATATAACCTCTAAATGTACAGATCCAAAGAGCTGAAGGCAATTCAGATCAAAGCAAATATTCCTACCAGTAACATTTGATGCATGAATATTGGCTAATCTGCCTTATGATTATTGTACATACAATATGAATTAAGATATGTTCTGTAATCAGATCACTGTGGTTTACGCTCATATCTGCTTCACATATGTGTCTGTTTTTATGACGACATCCTTCCTGTGGAAAAGGAAACTTAAGAAGGAGAGCACTGTGATTTCTCTCTGAGAAATTGCCAAGTAATTGAGAATGTCTGTGTGATCAGCTGGGTTATATGGATTGATTGGTACCTGTTGAGTATAGATATAAACCCTTTTAGCAGTATGCAATACTATGCTAAAGCACTATAAAACGCCTGCGTTCATTTTTTGTTCTACAGCTATGTTGCTCCTGATTTTTCTTGTTTCTGATCAAATACAGGAACTTCAATATGTTACTCTATCTTTAGCTCTGATATTGTTGCTTGTCATTATGCTGAGAAATAAGAATAATGTTCTGTAATGTCTCTGGACACATTAGGCAATACTCAAAGCACTGTACTAGACAACTGTGATTGATGTTAAGGTCCTCAGTATATTGAGGATTGACCCCAATAATTTACACAGGTCTGTCCACTGTTTGTTTTATTCTCACAGGATATAATGAATCTTTCATTGTGCCATCTGCCACATTGAACAATTTTTAGTTGCAAAAACTAATATATAAAAAAAGTTAAACCTCTGCCATTCTCAGAATGTCGTGTTCAGATGTCGATTTCTATTCTATAAGACTGTAGGGAGGTGAAAATCTTGCATTTATGTATTGAAGCCAGATTGCCACTTACCCTGAATGGCTTGAATTATGACCGTCGCAGTTTTGTTGTTGTTACAGATGGGGAACCCAAGGGGATTTTACCACAACCCATCCTCGGCCTGTCGTCAAGGTGAAACTTTTTACAGAAAGCACGGGGGTTCTGGCACTCGAAGATAAAGAGCTAGGAAGGGTGAGTGTGAAAATTTTTTTACTAGTATGAAGTACTGGGTTAGAAGGTAACGTCGTAACATATAAACGTCTTTGCGAGCTCCTTAAATTAGTTTCAAACGAGCAGTGAATACCCAACGTGTAGGTAACAAATTATAAATGAACTGTAACCAGAATGTATGGAGAATGGCTAGATAGTTGCTCTGTGCAATGCGCAAGTATAAAATAGAATTTGTCAATAATTCCTGTTTACTTTATTTCTGAAACGGTCAGTCTGGGACTTTGAGTGTAAAAAGTAATATTGTACCAATTAAAGGTAGATTTTAACAGCTGGTTTTGATTAATTCACTACATGTGGACAGATATTTTGCTAATCAGGGTCACAAAAACAAGAAATGAAGATCAGTTCTCTTCAAGCTAGTTTTCTCCAGAGATGTTAGGATAGTAACTCCCAGAATTTCCAATCAAAATGATGCTCTCTGAGAACTGGGGAGTTTTATTACTCAAACATCTGGAGAAGAAGTTGGGAGAGGTCAGTAAAGGTGATAGTCCTCAGGCTGTGACAAATTTCAGTTATTATGTGCTTGGTATCCTCTCAGCAATGTATTGGGAGGGAGGGAGGGAGGGAGGAGATCAAAAAAGCAGGATGGTGGCTGTGGCAGTTTGATCAAAGCCTCACTTCCTTTGCACATTCATGGATTATTAATGCACACACAAAAAGGATGAGTTGCCTTTTTTGTTCCCCCTGAAGCTGCCACTGCGTCTGCTACAGATCGTCCTTGTTTAATTATCATCATTGGGAACAACAACTTGGTTGTTAAGCAAAGGTATCGCAAAATGAAATCCTGCCTGTGCCTATGATCTTACTTCAGCGTCTTCGCTTTACAAATCTGTGAAGGTGATACATTGAATAACTTGATTGTAAAGTTACTATTTCATCATTGTGTAACTGTGAATGGTCACTAAGCGAGTCAGACACTAAACGAGGACTGCTTATCTTTGAATTTTGATTGAGCCCCTGCTTGGAGTCTCCAGATAGTTTACAGCATATTTCAGATAAAACATGGTATATGAAATAAGTGGAATAAAATACAGGCAGTCCTTGCTGACCAACCATTCATTCAGCAATCGTTCAAAGTTACAAGAGTGCTGAAAAATAACTATACAGCCCATTTACAATCATTTGTGGTGTTTGCATTCCAAGGAAGTAAGCTGTTTGCTCTTCTACACACTGAAAGCAATGCGACTGTCTTGCAGAAGGAAAGGGTCAGGCAAAGAAAAGATTGCTGAAAGAAATTGGCTGGAAGGCGAAATCTTTGTGTGAGTGAGATGTAGTGCTTGTTCCCAGCTTGGCGAGCTTCAAAAAACGGTTTGGATTGACTCGTGGAAGTTATGTGGATCAATAGCTATTAGCCTTGATGGCACTGTGACTGCCTCTGAAGTTCATCTGCTGGGAGACAGTGGGAGACCCTTGTGCAGTTCGTTGGCCTCTATGAGAACAGTCTGCTGGCTTAGATGGGCCTGGGGTCCAATCCAGCAAGATATTGTTTATGGTCTGGGTTGTGTTTTGGGTGGGATGGTTGTCACTGCTGTATGGGTTCTCAATACGAGTTTTCCTTGATTTTGACTTTATGCTAAATTGAATGAGAAGGTACAAAAGGTTTATTACTTTTCTTAAATCTTTGAAAAAAATCTAGATTTAAAATAACAATCCTGCCCAGAAGGCAGGAATGGATATCATCCATATACTCAAAACTGATACTACGTTTTCTATTGGGAATAACGCTCTGTTCTATGATATGATGGAAGAGGCCATCATGAAGGTTAAGGTGTGCTTGGAAGCCTAACTGTTTCATTGAAATGAAGAAATAAATCCGTTGTGCTCGTGCACTGGGAAGGACTTCCAAATTCCTAAAAAAGCAGAGTTGGAACAGTAAAAGTAATAAGAGATTCTTCTGATTGTGTTTTTCAGATTTGTTAACAGGTCATCCTTGACTTGCGACTGTAATGGAACCTGCCCATTATGGTCATAATTTGTGATGGTTGTAAAGTGAGTCACCATGTGATGGATGCACTTTTAAGCAAACCAAGTCGATAAGCAAACCCATTGTTTGCTTTTGCCAAAAAACACAAGTAAACACCAGTTTTTGTCAAAAACATAAATCACAGATACATTTAAATCATTTAGTGATTTAAATTACACCATTGATGACTGCTAAAATATTCATTAACTGTACAACTTTGCTATTCTGAACTTAAGTTCAGACAAACCATTCCTTTGTCCTTAAATGACAAAGCCAAATTCTTCGGCGTCATTTAAAAAAAAATACTCCACTTGGCTATATTAAATTACATTATATTATCTAGTTTCTACAACAAATATGTGATACTAATTTAAATATTTCTTAACATTTCGTAGACTAATTCTCTTACATCTGTTCGAATAATTTATTCTTACATACCCAGAATAATTTGCTTTAAAAGCAGTCTGATATTATATTCTAGTCAAAGATATTCTAAACATTTTCTTAATTGAGAAAGTGAGACAAAAAATGTTACTGTAAAAGTCTAGTACATTTTTATCTCATGCAAAACCATGTGTTGTAGAGGTAACCTCAAGCCAGACATTCACAATGCTCTGGGCTGTTTGCTTGATAGTTTCAGGTGTTCAGTTGCATCTGTGAAGGGTACCTGCTTTTTGTCACAAATATACAAAGCTTTACTTCATCCTCTTTTATTCTGGAGATAAATGTTTGAGCCTTTAATAATAAATACAAAAGGCAAGATTGGAGGAGATAACCAAGGAAGCAATAATGAACTAGGGCTGAAAGAAAGCACGAGAGGAAGATTGTTTCATACAGCCTCTCATTAAAATTTAGACTTGCCAGGAATCTATAGAACATCCACGTAATTGAGACAAGTGGAATGTGTATTTTCCAAAGAATTCTAGTTTTGAAGATATACTGTAGTTCACACATCTTCAACACATTGGAACCTCGGATTATGAACACCTCGCTGCACGAAATTTTCTCAAGACGAGCAAAAATTTTTAATAAAATTTATTTTGGCTGATGAACGGCGACTCGCAAGACGAGCACCATGCAATGAGCTCACGCAGGAAATCTCACAATAGAGCCAACGGTTCTCCTCTCTCACTGCATAAACAGCGTAAATTAAGTGAAAGGCGTTCAAGAGAAGGAACTCACTCGGACTCTGGATTCTCCCTCCAGGCAGTCCCCTCCCCCTCCTCTCCTCCCTCTCATCTCCCTCACACCAGCTGGGACTGTTCTCAAAGCACGCATCCATACACACGCACACAAAAACAGAAATTGTCCTTGTCCTCCCCTAAAATAAAGCAGAAATTCCCCCTCGTCGCCTGGCACCATCCAGCTCGTCTCTTGCTGCCTGATCTTCTCCCCTCATAGCACGGAGGCAGGTTAAGACAAGAAACATTTCCAAACTGCCCAGGGAAGACCCCCAGAAAGACGTTACTGAGGGAAAAAGGAAAGGGCCCTTTTGCCTTGAACGGCGGCAGCAGCGGATCCTCCGAGCCAGCAGGGGGCTCCAGACAGCAGCCGGGCCTAGCAGCAGCCGAGGCCAGAACCTGCCTCGAAACAGATCCGTAAGTGCTGGTTATTTTGCTCTATTTCTGCTTTATATTGTGTGTTAATCATGGTTACTTGTTTCAGATGTTAGGGACAATCATTTCTACCTCAAATTCCATTGAAAATTATTTTTGGGTGAATATTTGGCGGGTATGGAACGGATCGTCCGACTTTCCAATGTTTCCTATGGGAAACCTCATTTCAGTTTAAGAGCATTTTGCACTCAGAGTGTAAGATCCGTTCTTCCGGAACGGATCGGTCTCATAATCCGAGGTTCCACTGTATATTTACACAATCTGAATATCAGATATATTTAAACAATCTGAATTAGGATTGATGTCTTTTTCTGGGCTATATGTTTCTCTCCGTGTTGATCTCTACATAAATTGAGAAACTGAATCTGGAATCACAGTCTTGCACTCCATCCTTTTGTTTGAGCAAGAAAATGTTATTTTATTTATAATATTTTGGGAGGCTCCCTTTCCACAGAGAAAAAGAATTCATTTGCAGAAGACACCCCATCTTGTGGTATGCCTGGTATATTGCATTTTTGTTTATAATTTTAAGGCTTTTACATTTTATATTGTCTTCTTTTCTAAGTAAAATTTGATGTTGCTTAGCTTGGTGAGATTGGTCTCTCTCTTCTCTCCTCCAAGGACAGGACGGAAAGGCTGAAGCTGCCTCTGTGTACGTGACCAGGAGGATCCATTACTGAAATTATTTCCATCTGACCTTTATACTTCTAGAAAGGCAGAGGTAGAACCCTATTTCTGTCACACACTGAGAATCGAGAGAGGATACAAGTTGGTTAGTGGGGGAAAATGTCAGGTGGGTTGCTCTCTAGAAAATAGGTGGCTGAAGAAGCAACTGCCAAGTTGCTGCCCAAAAATAGGAAGTGTAGCCAATGTGGAAGACTGGGGAGGCTTCTAAGAAAGGAGTTGTGAGTCCTCCAGTGTTCCATTCCTTGGACCCTGATGTTTCCACTACACTCTACATAGATACATGCATCTATGCACACCATATATGTATGAGTTGAAGAAACCCAAATGAAGTCTTCTAATTGTCCTATATTATCTCATGCAGCCCAGAGTACAATTTTGAAAGCTTTTAGTTCCATCAAATGTGGTGTCAGGCATTTATCAAGAGAATGTAAGTTTCTCACAATTTTCAATCAAATTTATTAAGGGGGATTAGGTTGGAGAAATTTGACAGCTGTATGCTAGCACCCGACACTATATTCTCTGGGGCGGGGGTCAACTTCTCAGTTCTCTTGGTCACAACTAGAGAATGGATAAGGGAAGTGTTTATTTACAGTCCTGGCCAAAAGTTTTGAGAATGACACAAATATTAATTTTCACAAAGTCTGCCATAGGCAGGTGTGAGTGCATTTGCACACACAGTGAGGCAAAGACTTTCAGAGGATGGCCTGGTGTCAAGAAGGGCAGCAAAGAAGCCACTTCTCTCCAGGAAAAAAAACATCAGGGAGATACTGATATTCTGCAAAAGGTACAGGGACTGGACTGCTGAGGGTTGGGGTAAAGTCATTTTCTCTGATGAATACCCTTTCTGATTGTTTGGGGCATCCAGAAGAACCTTGTCCAAAGAAAAGGTGGGCACTGCCATCAGTCCTGTGTCATGCCAACAGTAAAGCATCCTGAGAACATTCACGTGTGGGGTTGATTCTCAGCCAAGGGAGTGGGTTCACTCACAATTTTGAGTAAGAACACAGCCATGAATAAAGAATAGTACAAAAAAGAATAGTACAAAAAAAGAATAGTTTCTTATCTGTTTAAGCCAGGTCCTAAACTTTCCCAGGAGAACTCCTGATTGCAGTTGAGTTCCTTGGAAAAGAA
>JANHZU010003172.1:213156-233642 GCA_032468055.1 Acrochordus granulatus | reverse complement strand
ATGTAGAAATGATTGTCCCTAACATCTGAAACAAGTAACCATGATTAACACACGATATAAAGCAGAAATAGAGCAAAATAACCAGCACTTACGGATCTGCTTCGAGGCAGGTTCTGGCCTCGGCTGCTGCTTGCTGGCTCAGAGGATCCGCTGCCGTCACTTTAAAAGCGCCTTTTTTCCTTCAGCTTTTCTGGGCGTCGTGGGCAGTTTGGAAGCGCTTCTTGCCTCCGTACTATGAGGGGAGAAGCGACGAAGGGGGATTTCTGCTTTATTTGGGGCAAGGACAAGGACAATTTCTGCTTTATTTTGTGTGTATGTGTGCACGCGCGCACGCGCTTTGAGAAGATCCCAGAGAGGAGAAGAGGGGGAGGGGACTTCCTGGAGATTGAATCGGGAGTCTAAAGTCTCGGGAGATCCATCTCTTGAATGCCTTTCACTTAATTTATGCTGTTTACGCAGCAAGACAGGAGAGCTCCGTTGTGAGATTTCCCATGTGAGCTCATTGCGTGGTGCTCATTGCGATCAGGAATGTCGACCTGCCGCCTTGAGGCAGCGTAGGCCGAACACACGTGCACGTGCTGCCACCCGTATGGGAATGGAGTAAACTGCGCGTGGCAGAGTCGGCAGAACATGCACACGTGCTTGTTGCGTCGGCAGAACTCTCGCGCAGAGTTGCTGCCTGAACGGGAAATACAGAGAGCGCTTACTGATGACGTGCAAGGTCTGGCACGAAATTTTCTTGTCTCGTGAGTCGCGGCTTGTCTAGCGGAATAAACTTGATTAAATTTTTT
The DNA here is from genome assembly GCA_032468055.1 of Acrochordus granulatus. Taxonomy (NCBI): domain Eukaryota; kingdom Metazoa; phylum Chordata; class Lepidosauria; order Squamata; family Acrochordidae; genus Acrochordus; species Acrochordus granulatus. The sequence goes on along the minus strand of JANHZU010003172.1, from coordinate 232,851 downwards.
TGCTCGTCCAGCGAGTTTCACGTCTTGTGGTGTGACTCGTCTTGTGAGGTACCGCTGTATAATCATTTATGGCGTACATAGCAAAGATGGAGAAAAGTTTTCCTTACACTCGTGATGTAAAACTGATGTAAAACTTCCCTGATGTAAAACTTCAGGGAAGTCAGGAAGTTTTCGAATTGATGGGAAGAAATATATAGTTAAGACCTGAAATACATAGTTAAGACCTGAAAGCCAACCAGTTTGGATTGTTTAAAAAGTGGACAAGATTTGAAACATATTGATGACTATTTATGATTTCCTGGATCCTAGGCAGCTTCTTTTAAATACTGGTTACTCCAAAGCAATGCTGAAAGGGGCTGTTGTTCACCAGTCGAGCTGGCCACACTGTGTGACATAGTATACTGGACTTGATGCGCCTTTGGTCTGATACAGCAGGGCTGTTTTTATGTTCTTACTTGTCTATGGTTTGTCAGATACGAATCCTGGGTGTCAGATGCGAGTGAAGAATTCATAGGGGGAGAAAGAAAAAAATTCTGTGCAAAATAGATCCTTCAGGTCATCTTCTATATGTGCGTCTGCAACATGGATTGATGGAACCTAGCAGCCTCCACACTTTCCCACCCTTCCCAATTATTGGTCTACTTATTTATGGGATGTTTGTAGTTGCTTTGAATTCATTGTATTGTGCAGTAAACTAATAGTTGCAGCATAATCTTTCATTTCAAAAATACTTCTGTGCCTCACAGTTTCTACCAGAGGCACTTTTAGAAAATAAAATGAGGGCCTGATGTTTTATAGGGAGGTGTACTGATATGCCAGAACAAAAAGACAAAAGATTAACTAAAGTGAAGTTTCTTGGGGAAACTAGAAGAGAAAGTTTGGACAAACAGTATACAGCTGTCTTCTGGTAAATGACTGCTTTTTAACTGGCCATGTCTAAACTATGTTGAGCTGTGCAGGAACATTGGCCCCAATGGTTGCTCTTAATGAGTCATACTCGTCTGAATGAGTTGGTCCATAATTTGGGGGCCTTTCTGGATTTGCGTTCCTTCTGGAGTCATAGAAAAGCCATAGCTAGTGCAAGGGGCTTTCCCCTTTTACATTCAGATCCTGTTGTAACTGTACTTTTTTCTTTTCTTTCTTTCTTCATCCTTCTCCCTTCACCCGCCTTCCTTCCTTCCTTCCTTCCTCATTAAATTTTTTGGAACATCAATTAAGCATGATTAACTTGACCCATTGCTTTCATTAGTTTCCTCTAAACATGACAAAAACTGGATAAAATGTTTTATCAGTTTTGAAAATATATTCAGAAGTTTTGTTCTTGACATAGGATAAGGAATACTAATTTTAAAACCATCAAAGAGCTTCTTCCTCCTCTTCCTCTTGTCATGTTCTGGGCTTTGGAGATCCAGATGTTTAAAATTAATTCAAAGTGACATTCGTTGTTCTTGCTTCACACACAAGTGAACGCAATGTGGGAAGAGCTGGGGTTGTTTGAGCACAAAGCCTATTTCAATACGAAGGTAACTTAGTCTTATTAGTTTTGATTATTCAGTTTAAAAAACGAATTCCAATTTCTTTAAGCTGCCCATCAAATCTTAAGTAGCCAGTAAATAATTGAACATGAGAGTAGGGTACGTGCACGTGCATGCTTTATATTGATGATGTTCTTTTCTGTAACATCTGATGATAATCTTAAAATAGTTTGCTGGCATGCCTTGTGAGTATAGTTAAAATAATTTCCTATTCAGTGATCATTATTGTTTTTCTTTTGTCACGGTAAAAATTGCTGCTTTGTCTTCAACTCTTTTGTTCTATTTCTTCCCATCTGACAGTGAAGGTTCACCACTCCTCTTCCACTTAACCTGGGAAAGATTTATTTTATCCCTTCACGTCTAAGAAATAGCATGTTCTGATGCCCATCTGTTTCAGTGGTTGACTCTGATTCATGTAGATTGTTCAAACAGCAGCTTAAGCTAATCTTTCAGAAAATGACTGATTATCCCTTCTCTGCTTTTCGCATCATAGAACTTGGGATTCCTCAGGCTAGCACTTATTTCCTTGGCATTTACTCTAGTCTGAATATTTTTCAACCTGGTCCTTCCTTCTGTTTCCTCAGTGGCCAACCACAAGCATTTGAGAAGCTCATGCTTTTAACTGAAATACCTGATTATGTTTTTTTGTTCACTGGCATGTTGCATATGACACTGGTATAGTCATATAGTGTTCATCAGCTGCTCCAGCTTTGACTTTGCTGGTCAAGTACAAATGAATGTCTACAAAATCACTAAATGCTGGTCGACTTGTTATTTCTCATCTTTCGGTACAGCAGTCCCTGAGGGAAACTTGCTAACTAGTTTGCAAACCACAGATTAATTTTAGTTTCTGTATTTGATGTCTGACTTGGAAAGCAAAAGATGATGGCGTTCATCTTAAAGAATATGAGGTTGTGTTGGAGGAAGCAAATATGAACCATGGTAGACATTTACAGTTTTCTCTCATGTTCAGTCTCACCATTGAGATAGTGCTGAACAACTCCTTAGTTTTCTGAAGAATAAAAGGAGAGGAGAGATACTTTTCAGAGTTGCAAGATTGATGATAGCCCTTCATATTCCAACCTGCTTGCCCTTTTGCGATTATCCAAGGCTGTTTTAGCCTTATCCTTTTATGATAATACATAAAGGAATAATGTGAATTCAGAACCAGAAGTAGCCTGTCTGGCCTAGAAGATTCAGCGTGGCTCTCCTGTACATTCAGTACTTCTCAAAGACTAAGTAAAATCTTTGAAGTTCTCTGTGGAGGTCCTGTTCACAGCCAAAACAAGATATGATGGGTTGTGGGCTTTGGAAAGATGAGCCACTTTGTAATACATATTTTGATTCTCGCTGCTACTCCCCAGTTATGTCTGGGTTATCAAAATATTTCTGTACTAATCACGTAGGGAAAGTTATCTTCACAGAGGCTCATTTCTAGTATTATTTTGAGAAAAAATAGGGGCATCCATTCTGCATAGCAGCAAACCATCCCTCCTTACAGTAAGGAAGTGTGCATGTGGGAGCCGTCCAAATCACCGAGTGCATGCCGAAGCTAACTTACTGTGCTCAAACAAAGTAGCAATAAGGAATGCACCAGGAATTGGAAGACTCAAGGTTGTAAGTTAAATGTATTCAGGAGCGTGGGATGGCATGCAATCAGCAGAGAAGAGAGTTCAAGAGCAATGTAGAGAAGAAGAGATTTTCTTACCCTAACTAATGATTGACTACTTCAGAGATGCATTCTTTCAAAGTATTGTTTGGAAATACTATTCAAATTGGGAAAATATCATAAGATATATTATCATTGTTCCAACCTACTTGACAAACAGAGAGAGAGGGAGAGAGAGAGAGAGATGTGTTAGCATATCATGACACATTTGCCACAGCTCCTTAGTTTGGCCACTGAAAACTTAGAACTGAGTCATTTGAACCCCAAGTGATGGGGTTAATTCCAAGTTCTGGGCTACTAGAAAGAACTGAAGTGCTGTGATAAATCTTCAAATCCTAAACAGAGATTCTGTTTACCACAAGAGAAATGTGGAAGCATGAAAATGTATGTCTTTGTTATTCATTTTTGACATTTAATATTGTTAAAATGCAGCAGTTTGGTAAAATATTTAGTAAAACATACAGAGATTAATTGTAACATTGTGTCATTGATACTGTTTCTTGACACTGAAAAGACTGAACTTCTTTTTAGCCTTCAAATAGTTCTAAGAATATATTTAATGAGAAGATATTTTGCTCTTATCATGATATCTAATTTGTTTCTTCAAGTGACTGGAACTGTTTTTATTAAAATAATAAACTAATCCCACAAAAGGCATGCTTAATGTGAAAAAATACTGCAATCATATTAATTAACCACTTTATTTTTTCTGATTTTGTTCCAAACTTTTTAGTTTAATATTATTCACTGGAAAATAGTGTGTACTTGCAGTGAAACTGAGTGATAATAAACTTGGTTTGAGCTAGCAGTTCTACAGCTTTCAGATGATGAAAACATGGGCAGTGTTATAAGTTAATTGTCTAAATATATAACACATCTTTATCTTTTGTAATATGAATTTCAGTGGAGTTATTTTCATATATTTAATTTATTCAGTGAGACTGAAGCTCAGATACCTGAAGCGGAGTCTAAAATATTATCGTTAGCATGGCTCCATTCACTGCATTGATTAGAATAATTGATTCATCAATGCAATGAAGGTGGTATTGATTTATTTAGGACATTTAATCCTGAAGCATAATATCCAAGACAGCAAAAATATCATTCACAAAAGTTATCACATTTTGATGCTCCCTAATATCCAAAAGCAGGTAAAATCCGGAGAATACTGAACAACATGCTGCTATAAGAGCTTGTTTCACCGAAGGACTATTTTTCAGCTTTCAATGCTCATTATGTTTTGAAAATAGGTCAGTGGAGAATCAGCAGTCTTACGTGACCTATTTTTGAGAAGATGAATCTGCTATGAGTTGCGGTTGAATGGAAGTTTGCGATCTTCTTTGGATCCCCTGTAACTTTTTGGAAGTAGAAAAAAGCGACACAGACAGCTTCTGAGATGACCAGTGCTTCCATGTAAGGATTTGTTGTAATCTATCAGCTTGATAAACAGATTTCTTTGTATCCTTTCCAGGTTGTGTTGTACCCAACTTCCAATAGCTCCAAGTCAACAGAGCTGCGTAAAATGATAGTTCCTAAAAACAGCCAAGATTCCGATTTGAAGATAAAACTAGCGGTGAGAATGGATAAACCACCACACATGAAGCATTGTGGGTGAGTGCCTGTTCTGCCGAAGAGTGAATGCTAATTCCGTTTCAGTTGCCCACATAGTTTCGCATTATACGGCCTCCAGTCTGAAGCGAAAAAAAAAGCAGTCTAAGGGTAGCAAGATAAAACATAAGATTTGTTTAAACCAGGTAACATTTGTAGCCTCAAAACAAATAAAAGCCTCATTGTACAGTCAAAAGCAAGATGGGAAAATAATGTGTTAACGTGCTTTGTATTTTTAAATGATATTCATCCTGATGGATTTTCTGTATTTCCTGTTTTGCTTGTGTACAGATCAGATTATCATAGGCAACACTTTCCTGTTCTTCTGATTTACCAAGCATATGTAAGACGACAAACTGTGGTTGTTCTTCACACGGTATGAAAGAAAAAGACGATGTCTTTAGCCAGTATTTAAAATACCGTAAAATGTGTTTAGGTCAATAAATATGTTGTTTCCTGAAAATCAAAAGACTTTGAGAAGCAGCTTCAGATTCTCTGAAAAGAAAGTGAAACATTTAAATCATATTGGACATGCCTAAAGAAACTGCAAACAGAATATTGTCAAGGATATAAATATCGAAGATCTTAGAATAAAATTTGCCACAGTTAAGTGTAATTCGTTAATGGGAATCTTTGCCTCAGGAGGAACAAACAGTTGTACGTGTTGCAAAAGGAAAAGGTCACTGCATACATAATTTATGACAGAATTTTTAAAAATTGATGAAAAATACTTTCTTTGAGCTGTAAACAAGGAGAGAGGTTTTAAATTACAAGGAGCATTCTTTCTGATTTTTTTCATCTGATTCTTCTGAAAAGCAGATTTTTTCTTCAGACCGTTTTTCCATTGAAAATTTTAAAGAATCACTTCCAGCAATTCTGTCTCAAAATTAACACTTTAATACAAGCAAATGTTTCAATTTGCAGGGTGTGCCAATGTGAAAAATAAATTATTTTTATCAGATCACTTATGTTTTAGCACAGCCTAGTGGCCAAAAACATGTGTTGCTTCATCTAGTAAAAACACTGTCAATCTTTCAAAGCCATTTTAAACATTTAGAAAATGAATTGTTGGCTTAGGGGAATGGAGGAGACTGAAGAAATTACCTCTAGAGATCTCAGTACCTTTAAAATTGGCTGAGTTTACCCCGGACTGAATTAGATGAAACTGTCTCCTTTCTATGTGTTATATTTGTAACGGTTCGTGTTGTCCATTCCCTTTTGTTCTTGAGGAAATTCTTTTCGATGTCTAGACGGAGATTTTCTTCAGCTCTTTCAAGTTACTTATTTGTCCTAACTGAAACCAAAAGCTTTTCTTTTGGGATCAATGGATAAACAGCTAGAAAAATAGCTTTGAACTTTGTTTTTCACTCAACTGCAGTGAGATTACTACATGGTCAGCAATAGGAAAAGTTTGACACTACCCACCACAGAGGAATTGTTGGTAAAGAAGATGGAACCTGTGCAGATGGCTAAATTAACTTAAAAGAAACAATGTCCACATGTATGGCTGATAGAAATCCCTTTTAGACTTTTTGCATGAAATAGAAAAAATGTACCTATGACGTGGATTTGATGATCAGAAAGAAAATTAGATCATAGAAAAAATGAGCTTTTTTATAGTAATAGAGCAAGAGATAACTTTATAATCGTATTTGTAGTTCTTACAGAGGAAATTGGAAGCTTCTCTTTATTTTGTTCTTCACTTTCATTTTTTCTTTATCTTTCTTTCTCTGTTTTCTATATTCTGCATTAGTTTGTGTTATTTTTTCTTTTATTTTCAAAACATTTATATGTATGTATGTGAATATGATAGGTAGGTAGGGAGTGGATGGATGGATGGATGGATATAGAGATAGAGAGATACTAAGAGAGAGAGAGATTATCCTGCATTCTGGTACAAGTGAGAATAGATCTTTACCTTCTGTGTGGACGTCCTTTCAGGTGTTTGAAGAATTCCTATATGTTCTATTTCTGTGCAGTCATTTTTTTTAAAACCTAAAACTTCTCTAACTCCCTTAGTCTTTTTTTATAGTTCCTGGATCCCTTATCATCCTCAGTGTCCTTCTCTGTTTCTGAGTTCTAGCAGTGGAAAATCTAATCTAGTTCTCTTGTTTCTGTTTCTAAGTCTCAGCTGCTGGATTTGCTTCTGTCTTTGATTGCTTTTCTTGTGGAAATTTGCTTCATCTGTCAATTTGTGCTGCAGAGGCTCCCTTTACAGAAGTGATCAATGCTTGTCCTTTCTTATTATCTTATCATCTTGTCGCTTCTCTTTTTCATCCTTGTCCTTTCTTCTTATCATCTTCTTATTGTCGAAACGTGAGCTTTCGTTGTTCTGGTACTTGTCTTCCGGCCTGAAATTAACCTGGGATATATTTGCAGCAAATACTGTACAAGCTTATAACAGCCTTTGGAAGAACAAAAAGAAATAAGTAGTACAGGTTGGAAGTTCAGATTCATGTCCATTCATCTTCATGCTTGCTTCCTAAGAAGCTACCAAACAAAAGTTGTCATTCTTGTTTCATTCCTAGGTTCTTGGTTCAGCCAAATACAAATTGACAGAGGTGGACAGTTTGTTCAAACATCACTATTTCTTTGTTTCTCACAAAGGGTTTGGTTTACTTGCAGTTAGTTATGGTAGCTGCTGTTGATGACAGGGATTAATTCCCAAGGCCACTGCACAAATATGGGGCTCTTAATAAGGAAATAATCCTTGCCAGGACTCCTAATTTTACTAATCCAAACTTGATGTGCTCGTTTCTTACAAATTACAATTGTCAAATAGTTCAGCAGTCAAAGAAATACATGATGAAAGTTCTGTGCCCCAGGAGATTTGATTCACTTAAATCCATTGAAGATCACATATCAAAAGAAGAAGGCAATAGAACACCATATTTTGAAAAAGAAAGCGTAAAAGTTGTATCAGCTGGTATTTTTAAGCAATAGTAATTTCAGGTCAGTTTGCAGGAAGGGCAGATTAGGTTTTGTCGTAAGAGGCAATCCAGTAAAACCATGCTGTTTTATGAGGTGTCATGCAAGAGAGGAAGCTGGTCTGATTTTGCAAATATGTATGAATAGAAATAATCTGCATATAATTTGGATTAAACTGAACTAACATTGTTTAATTTGGCAACGTAAATTATGAAGTTTCGGGCTTCTACTTGTTTCGCCTTTCAGCAAAATTAATAGATTTAAATCAGCTTCTCGAGAAAGAAAGCAAAAATTGAACTGCATAATAAATGATGCACAGAATTGCATTAAAATCTGATGAGACAATTATGTTGAGCTTAAGTGTAAAATGGTTAGAAAAGGAGGAAAAAAACCCAAAAGCGTGTTTAGATCTTTACAAAACAGATTGTTGATTTAATGATCTCTGTTAAGTTGCTGTAAGATGTTTATAACAAGTTCTAGTCACTTTAATTGTACAGAAGAACTGAGAGACTTTTAATTGCTCAAATATACATCATTAAATTATATGATTTGTTTCTAAAGTTATCAGAAAAGATAAACTGTTTACTTCAATGGTGTAATGAAATAGTGTGAAAAAATATTTAATTAAAATATAAAATATTGAATTAAAAAGACCTCAAGAGTTCCTCTTGAGAAAGAGGACAATTCCAGAGGTGATTCTTGACTGTCCTATAAGGGGGGAAGCATGAGAAAGGGATTCAGAGAAACTCTGTTTTAATTACATTAGTATTAATTGTGCAGGAGAAATACTTTGGGGAGCTTTCAAAATTAACGTCAAGCCTTGCGTGGCTAGCAAACTCAGGAAACCAGAACCTTCTGGCTTCGCCATTCCCATGCTGCTTGGGAAAGGATTATGCTGGCCATAAGAAACAGAAGTGAAAAGTATCTCTTCCTGTGATGGAGACCAGCATCAATCTCTGGGAATCGCTGTCCCTCTACAGCGGTGCTGCTGCTATCACTACTTTTCCTCTTCTTCTTGATGATTCACCCCTGATCTTTATGTCATGCCCACTATTCTTCTCTGGGAGGACAAAGGGCTCCTCTACTCTTGGGGAACAGAGAGGAGGTTTCTTTGCCCTTGTCTTCTGACCACTATCCTATGGTGGATGAAAGGGTGCCTCACAGTAAGTCCAACCACTGTTTCTGTGAGAAACTCCAATGCATTCTTGTGGTTTGCTGGTGAAAAGTGAGATCAGGATCTTTTCTTTCAACTTTTATCATTCAGCCATTGAGCCTGCTGTATGGAAACACGCAAGTAGAAATTAGAACAGTAGATTCACTGTGTTGGTATGTGCTTTCCAGCAATATGAGGTGCGGTGGTGCAGTGGACTAGTGCCGCCAGTTATGCCAACCAAAATGGCCAGCATTCTGGCAGGTTCGGTCCGCAGCTCCGCATGATGAGGTGAGCTCCCGTCACTTGCCTCAGCTTCTGCCCACCCAGCAGCTCGAAAGCACGTAACAACTGGCGAGTAGACAAATCAGGGACCACTTCGGTGGGAGCTGGCCGGTTTCGGGGGGTCGGTTGAGGCAAGTGGTGAAGAGGGCAAGCGGCCGCGTGGAAGTTGAGCAGCGAGGCGAAGGCGGCCCACCCTCCTGCCGGGGGCGGAGCAGAAATGCGGAGATCCCTGGAAGCAACATCACACCGGCCAGCAGGGGGGGTGGGATTAGATTACACAAATTGTATAGATAAGCTAACCTATGTCAGCCGCCAAGAGTCTTCGGAAATTGGTGGCATAGAAATATGTGTGTAAAATAAATAAAATATATATTAATCTCTGTAATATATATGAATTGCTGACAGCACGTTGGGCAGCAAATAACTTCAATAAATAAATATGGTGGTGTGGTGGTCTCGCAGTTAAGATGCTGGGCGTGTTGGCTGGAAGATCGGCAGCCTGAGTTTGAGAGCCAAGCACCACCACATAACAGGGTGAGTTCCTGTTATATGCTCCAGTTCCTGCAAATCTAATATTTCGAAAGCATGCAAAATGCAAGCAGATAAATAGGTATTGCCAACATTGGTGGGAAGGTAACAGCATTCTGTGTGCCTCGGCAAAAGTCATACCGGCCTCATGACGACAGAAGCATCATCAGACAACTGTGGCTCTAAAACAGAGTTGAGCACCGCCCTCTAGAGTTGGACACAACTGGCAGGGGAAACCTTTACTTTGACCGTTTTTATGAGACCAAACGTTGATGTGCACTTCTGTTTAGCAAAGGTAAATATTGAGACATTCGGGCTGTTGTCAATTGTTCATATTATGATAATTGTGTAGTAGGATGCACATACCTCTTGCTGCAGGTGTAGTTCCCTCTTATTAAAGCATATTTTGTTTATTTGGATGCTGGCCCACATCTATTTCTTAGGTCTCTAGTTAAATTGATTCTGACTTCCTGGGGTATTTGCGGTGGAGGAAAAGTTGTGACAAACTTATCTTTTCCATTGTGATTACACACTGAGAAGCATTTCATTATCTCATCTCATCTAATTAGACTGGCTCCTGGGGTCAACCGCTTTTTCATGAGCATGGCAGGTTTCATGATTTGCATGAAATAACATAAAGCAAACCTTTTAATTTTATAGTAACAGGCTTTTAAGATTCTTTTTATAACATTTTGTATCCTAACAGAGTCTGCAGAATTGACTCTGAATCTATGCATACAGAGAGAGAAAAAGTGAATGCCTATTCCTAGTATCAGGGAGAATATTTATATTGTTGAATCACAGCAATCTTATCCTCAGTGATATATATATACTACTAAAACTCTTTTATCCGTTTGATACTTCAGCAAAATACTGCATCACGGGGCAAACCTTTGCCAATAAAAGTACCTCAAATGGGTTAACTTTCAGAATGCCAGAGCCCCTTTCTTTTGAGGGAATTAAAATTGAGAATTTTCTTTCATTGCTGTTCTTCCATGCCGCCATGCATAATCCTCATTTTCAGCTTTCCCTGAACATTTTTAATACTAATTTCGCCAAAGCAGTTCCCATGCACACAATTCTTTGTAGAAATCCCATAATTTCTGGTGTGGATCTAAGTCTCCTGTTGACCTCCAACCAAGGTTGTGCAGCACTTTGGATTCAATTCCAAAATGGCACTTCAGAGTATGCAGGGGTATAAATACAGCATTCATCTGCAGATTATTAAACCAACTGTGTATTTTGCGAACGTTACGTTGGCAACCCTCACACAGCTCAAAGCACCTTTTAGGTATCAAACTCAAAGCACTGCACAGCTTTAGCTTCAACTACAGTTACACTGTATACGATGTACATACATCTGGAATTGTCAGTAAGTCTAGCCAATGACAGATTCCCTCCTTTGAATCCATGCTGGAGTTTTGGAACTAGTTATTGTACCCAATTAACGCAAAGAACATCTTTAGAGAGAGAATATAGTTCAATGGTTCTTCACACCTCCAAACATTTGTGGTATTAGTTCTCATTATTTTGTCTTTGTCATGAAGAATTTCCCATGCAGATCTGAGCTCCTAAGATCATAGGGTTCAGTGAACACCAATATATGAGGAAAAGTCTTGAACTTTCACAAAGCTTATTTGTTATGGTGAATTCCCTTAAAATGTGTGGAGACTTTTAAGACCTATGGGCATAGTTTTGGTGCAGATTGTAATAGCAAAGGCAGAGAGAATAAAGTAAGGTTGTTTTATGCCACCTCATCCCCATTTCACTCTCTTGTGAGTGAAGAGACAGCCATTCTGTAGTTGCAACATCTAGAAGCACTGTGTTATGCTTCCTCAAAGTCCCTTCAGCTGAAAGTTGATGGAATTTCAGAGGCATGTCCTCTGAGAAGGCTAAAGCTGCATCCTAAGAATTCTGGAATATTTCTTTGGGCCTTTTCTCAAGGTTCTCCTGCTGGCAGATGGACTTAAACAAGTGATCGTGTTATGGGCAGTGAGGATTATTTCTCACCTGGCTTTCCCTACATTCATGCATGCTGGCAGGTAAAATACCCTGAGTAATTTACCATGAGAGAGCTTTCAGAGAGCTCTCAGCACATGTGGAGAGCTTTCGTCAAATGTTGGTCCAATCTCCACAACTCCTTGTAGATTGAAATTTTACTTTTGCCCCTCCCTTTTACCACAAACATCATGTGAGCTTTTCAGGGACGAATGCAAGAATGGTTCTTTGTTCTTTTGTAGACTAAAATCCCTACATGAAAAGACCAACGTGAATATAATATATGAGAAGAGTACTTGTATAATCTCATGCTTTTATCTAGTATGCAGGAAACTAAACAGTAAAAATTCATGTGTAGTATTTGTGATCGTTGGTGAACAAATACCACCATCTACAGTTTTCTGTTGGATACAGATGGATAGAATTATGCATAAACTGAATAATCTCATGTGTGGATCTTTAGCGCAGCGTATGTGATATTGAACGTAGACATCATATTGATATCTGTTCCTGTAAAGTCTTAAGCACCTCAGAATCCAGGTCTCTGTTTTTCTTTTTGAATGGCTTTCCTGTTGTTTTCTGTTTCTCAAAATAACTTAGAGGAGGCCAACAACAGCCTTGTCTCATCGAAGGAGATGTTCTCTTGTTTCCCTCTTCCACACACATGAGGGTGCAGTCAGTTGTTGCTGCTGTTTCCTTTAGCTGCAGTCTGAACCGCACAATCCAACTGGCTACTTGGTTCAGCTTCCTGAACACACCTGGTGTATAATGCCTATAAAGAACAATACTGATCGAAGGGCGTTTTGCCATCCGTTTTCATAATTCTTGCACTGTTGACACTGAAGAAACTGCACGAAATTTATATGTTATCTTTACGTAACGGAATATTGAGAGGCAGATGAACTGTAGGTTACCTAATGAATAACCCCACCCAGAAACTTTAAAAAGCCATTTCGAGCAGGTAGCACTAAATGACTGAATTTCTCTGCTGAACGTTTGATCCGGCTATGGTGATCACTTTGCACTTTTTAGAATCTTACATCTGCTATAAAAATTAAAAACTTGGGGTCAAATGTAGATGACGTGTGCATGTTCAAACTATTGCTTTTCCCAGCAATGACGCAGAATTGAATGTCCAATTATTTCTGGGTACCTTTCCTGGCTCGTTTGATTGGGATTGCAAAGTGTGGCCCAGAGGCCTCATTGGGAATACCAGCATCTCATTTGTGCCCCTCGGAGTCCTCCAAGTGCCTGAAGCCAAACGTTTCTGTCTTATTTGCAGCAGGGATTGAGTTGATACAAGGATGCCTACCTAAAATGCAGATTTGCCCACCTGGGAAAAATAACTAGGTCCTGACTCCAATCACTGCTGAAATACAGCCCTTAGACACACTGTGCAAAGCCTGATGAGGCCTTCAAACTTTTATGTATTCGAGGTTTCGAGGCATATGTGTGATAGTGTGAGAGAGGGAATGTGGTGTTCAAGACGTATGAACAAATGCCTTACATATACCTGGCTTAACAAACGTATTGATGGGAATAGAGAGAATAATGATTACATTTTCAATATCGTATTGATCTCAAAATGGGTTGTGGTGACAATCAGATAAAAAGGTGATTACTTTTACTTCTCAAATTATGGTTTCACAATGAACACACAATCATTGCTGTAGATCTGAAGTACACAAATAGATCAGTGATATTATTTTGGTGCCTAAATGCCTCTATTTTGAAAGACAGTTTGCTTTACTATTGTGAATGTTAAGTCGCTCATGTATAGTTGACATATTTATTCTAACCACACGGCAGATTATTTATATCTCCCATTGCTAGTAGCTAGTTTATCGCCCATGTCCCACTGAACTAAGAGCTGAATATATTGGTAGAACATGATGTAGTGAAAGATAGCTAATTCAGAGCTTTTCTTTATTTTTCTTTCTCCTAGGTTAGCCAGTACACATTTGCTATGTGCAGCTACAGAGAGAAAAAATCTGAACTCAGGAGTTAATGCAGCTTGAAGGATACACTGTGGACTATACAGCACCCCATCCAGGTATTCTTCAAAAGGAGTTAAAATATCTGAACATTATGAAAGGGGGCTTGTTTTTCTTTTGGTAAAATCCTATCAGGAAGGCAGGGAGGAAGGAGGGATAGGTTACATTTCTTATTTCAGTTTCTGTCATATAAGAAACAGGATATCCACACCTCGCTGCAGATCTGAATTGCAAGGCTATACATAATTTTTATGCTATTGAAGCCACTGATATCGTGAACCAATATTATTCATTAAAAAGGGCAATATTTCCCTCAAAGATGGGATGAGGCTTTGATGATAAGTTTATACTGCTCCTCCTCCTGAATGCAAAGCATCTGTGTAACTAGTATTGCAACTGAACAGCCAATTTTGTATAATGTCCATCATAGAAATCTTTCCTTTCTGCTTTTTTCGGCAAGAAGTCACCCAACAAGTCAGTACACAAAGGCCCATGGGACTGAACATTTCAAGGGAAATTGATTAACTAGAGAAATCTATTTAATGGGAGCACAATCTCCAACATAAATGCAAGTGTCAAAGCGTTATTTTGATTACTTGCTTACATGTCATACAGAAAAGTAAAATTGTACCTAGAAATGCCTTCAAACATAGAACAATTTTCTCTTGTCACTGGGGTTTGAGGTGAGCATGCGTTTGTTTCTCCTTATTCCAATCAATATATTGAGTGGAACGTGGAAATCTGCAGAAGAAAATAATCCTACAAGCAAGTCCCTTTTGGAGATGCTTCTTCTCAACAGACTATCTGTTACATAGATAGGGCTAGGCATTTTTCTGCATATCTCCCAAGCTTATAATATTATTCCATTTGGAATTGTTCTCCATGTTTTCTGGTTCTGGCAAAGATATCAAGATCAATTCAGCTGTTAAGAGGTTTTAATGATTTTTAACATTTACATTTTAACTGTGTCTTTATAATTATATTTATTAATTTTGAGAACTTTTTTAGATTGAAAAGTAGACTATACATCCAGTTAATTAATTAAGGAGATAGGGGAAAGGGAGAGTTTAATTTTGTGTCAGTCAACCTGACTAAATCCTGACTTCTCCTAATTCTGCAGGCCTTCAAGGTGGTCAGATGTTCTTCAATGCTGTCAAAGAAGGGAACATAGTGATATTTGCCAGTGATGATGAACAAGATCGGATCCTTTGGGTTCAAGCAATGTACAGAGCTACTGGCCAGTCTTACAAACCTGTTCCTGTAGGTCAAGCACAGAAGATGAATTCAAAAGGAAATAATACCCACACAGATTTATCACAGAGTAAGTTTGTTTTTAATTTATGGGATTTCAGTTGTATGTAACTTGAACTTTTCTTGATGTTATTAATAACCATCAAACATCTGACTTGTAGCTTATTATTGTCGTGTTACTTTCAAAATATGCGGTTAATATCATTAAAACTCAGTCGAGATTCCCATGGAAACTGTTTTAGGGATTATTTTTCTTGCAACATTGACACTGTTTTTATTAAAATTGCCTTTAGTCCGGGACTCAACTGAGCTATTATTCTGATGAAATAAATTCATGAAATAATATTGAGCAAGAAGAGCACAAAATGACATGGCTTTACAATTTCCTATCGGGAGGAGGTATGTCGACGACTGCAGCTTTTCCAATTCTCTTCTTGGCCAAGAATTTAAATCTGCCAACTCAGAGAAGAGGAGATGGTGAGGTCATTATCATCTGAGAGAGTTTGTTGACATCAAAGGGCACTTTGCTGTGGTTACTCTGTGATAGGCTTTGCTGCTACATCCCTTCTTGTTTTAAGTGTTCTCCCGTCATCCTTAGAAAGTCTCCATCAGTGCGCTAAACAACTACAGACCTGTAGCTTTAACATCTGTAATCATGAAGACTTTTGAGAGACTGGTGCTGACCCATCTGAAAGCCATCACAGATGATCTGTTAGACCCCTACAGTTTGCCTGTCAAGCAAACAGGTCAGCAGACAATGCTGTCAAATATGACATTACGTTATATGCTGCAACACCTTAATTCCCTAAGGACCTATGCACAGGTCCTCTTTGTGGATTTCAGCTCAGCATTTAACACCATCATCCCAGACATTCTTCACTACAAACTGACCCAGCTCACTGTGCCTGCTGGGTAGCTGATACCTGTAAGTAGATCATCAGCTTTCTGAAAGACAGGAAGTAACAAGTAAGGCTAGGAAAAATTACATCCAGTACTCAGACAATTAGTGCTGTAGTTTCTCAGGGCTCTGTGTTCTCTGCACTACTCTTTTCCCTCTACACAAATGACTGCACCACTGAGGCCCCGTCTGTCAAATTTCTGATACAAGAGTCATTGGGCTCATGAGTGATAGGAATGAGCCTACATACAGAGGGGAAGTTGAACGGGGGGGCCTGTGATGCAGTTGAAACAACTTACAGCTGGGTACACTCAAAACTGTGGAGGTCACAGTGGATTTGTAAAAAGAGTCTCCCTATTTCAGCTCCTCTTACCATATTCACCAACATGGTATCAGCAGTACAGTCCTTCAAGTTACTGGGCTCTACAATCTCTCAAGATCTGAAATGGATAGGTAACATTAGCATCATCCTTAAGAAGGCTGTAGGATAGGCTTTGCAAGTACAAAGGATGTACTTCCTGCATCAGCTCAAGATGTTCAACCTATCTCAAGAGTTGCTGATATAGGAACCATTGAGTCTGTCGTCTGTACATCTACAACTGTCTGGTTTGGTACAGCAACCAAGCAGGACATGTTCAGACTCCAAAGAACAGTCAAGACTGCAGAGAGAAGAATTGCAGCTAGCCTGCCCTCCGTAGAGGACCTGCATATCGAAAGGGTCCAAAAGAGGGCGGAGCAAATATCTGTAGATCCTGATCATAACTTGTTTGAACCTCTTCCCTCTGGACACTGCTGTAGAATATTTACATACCAAAACAACCAGGCCCAGTAGGAACAGTTTTTCCACCCTTGCCATCATTCAGCTGAATACTTGGCTTCCGCTGTATAGAATTAATCCAGTAGTTCTGACTAATGTATTTACATACTGATCGACATGCAGGGTTTCTAATTCTACACTTGATAATATTCCCAAGGCTGCATACTTGGATGTACACTTTAGTCTAACTTCATTATAGCTGCGTTGTTATTCTAGTTCACTGAGCTACATCAAATAAAGGACGAGGTTAATTAGCCACTAGAAACCTATAAAATCTTGTGTTGTCCTCTATCTGTGCTTAATTTGATGCTGTTCCATTCTTAAAACTGAAGTTCAGACATGAAGGATTGGTTTTGCTTCAGAAACAATGTAGGCAAACTGGGATTATTTCTGAACTAGCATACCATACATTGGCTTGTTCTCATTATATCATGCACCTGTAATAATCAGCTCAAACCTGGCTTACATCTGATACAGGCCCAGTTAATGTGTTCTTTATTTGTGTGTTCCGAGAGTCCATAAGTTTTCACTGTGAATACCACAACCGTTTTCCCACAAATCAATTCCAAACGTAAAGTAAGGAAAGGACAGAGAAAACGCTGTTCAAAAACTCTTTGATTTCCAAACACAAACTCAAACAAATACAATTAAAGCTGGATTTGAAAAAATGCAGAAGCATGACATTCACATTTGTGTGCTTTTGTTCTCTCCACCTTTCTTCCTACCGTTGGCCCCCAAAACTCTTTTGTGGTCTTTGTTTTTGGAATATTGTCTAGAGTAAAGTTGTATCCTCCCAATGTGTATAATAGAGTTCCATACTCTGGAAAATGGAGCAACTTCCCCCAGGTGTGTAGAGCAATGTTTAAATCTCTATGTACAAAGAATCATCATTACTGCAACGTTTCCAGTGTGATATTTCTGGAAAGACCTTTGCCATCTCATTGTTTCCTGCACAACTGCATTATGTGGTCATGTCCTCAGATGTCAAGTAATTAATTGCACAGTGAACATGATACCTGAGACATTCTATGAATGAAATTGCCTGTTTTCTTGAAATTGTTCCTTTGGAGAGGCTGTGCAATCTCTTCAAAGTCCTTTTCGAACTGCTGAGTGATAAAACAAGATTTTCATGTATGTAGAGGAAATGAAGAGGTGAAAAAACCTTAAAAGTGAAGTGAAAGTATCGGATTTACATATTTACTCCACTTAAAAAGTGTGCATGGAGAGAAAATCAAAATACAATTGCAATATCAAGATGTTCTTTATCATGACTGTTAAAATGTTTGATTTTATGTAGAGCAAGGGATAGTAACTTTCAGGGGCAGGCTGCCTAGTTTTTGAGAAGAACTCTAGGGGCCACATTCCAAACAGTGTCTGAGACAAGGACAATAAATGAACATCTTACTAATGTAGTATAAAACTACTTAAATAAACTAGATTCCCTCCTTTCCTCAGTGTTTCTATTAAATTTATTTTAATTCAGAATGAAATGCAATTAGATATAAGGTAACATGGAATAGGATCTGATGGCACCATTGCCCTCTGTTATTCTTTTTGACAATGTCTTCTCCTCACTTGGTGCCTTTGGAAACGATTTTCTTTGCTGATATTCCCATCGTATCGGTCATCTTTGCCACGTTAGTCCTCGAGTTGGAAGTTCAAGGTCACTTGAAAATGGATGTGATTTCAGCAGTGCTTTCTGTTATTGTTTTTCCTGATATCTTCTCCCCAGTCGCTGTCTTTGGAAGCACTGTTCTTTGCTGAATACTCTCCTTGGCATCCATCGTCTCTTACATATTAGTCGTCAAGTTTGAACCTGAGTTTCACATTGGATAAACTGGAAAAGGATGTGAGAGCACGAGTATTTTCTCTTTCGTTTTTTGTTTTTGTTTTGCTGAAAGCTTCTCCAGAATAGGTATTTTACCAAAGGTTTGAACCTGAGTCATTTAATTTGAAAATGGGCGTGAGAATATCAGTGTTTTTTGTTCTTCTTTTCGTTGATGTCTTTTCCCCAGTTGATGTCTTTGTAAGCGCTGGTTTGTGTTGAATATGAGTTATCATGTTTGGAGCTGGGTTTGGCATTGGATGACTTGGAATCGGATTTGAGAGCACCAGCGCTTTTTGTCTTTCTTTTTCCCGATTTCTTCTCCCCAGTTGGTCTCTTTGGTTGCTCTGCTTCTTTCTGAGAATTCTTCTTGGCATCCCTCTGTGCTTGATGAGTTCTCTGTTTTGAAGCTGAATTTGAAGTTGCAGGTGCCGTGGAAGTGGATGTGAGAGCACCTTTGCATTTCCTTATTTGTCATCTCCCCAGCGGGTGGCTTTAGAAACACTGTTCCTTGCTGATTCGTATCCCTCTTCTGTACCCGATTCATCCCAGGTTTTGATCCCGAGTCTGAAGTTAAGGTAACTTGGGAATGGAGGTGAGATCATCGGTGCTTTCTGTCATTTCTTCTGCTGATTCCTTCTCTTCAGTTGGCATCTCTGGAAAAACTGTTCCTTCCTGAATATTCTCATGAGTAGCCACCATCTGTACCATATTAATCCCAGGTTTTGAACCTGAGTCTGAAGGTGGAAGTAACGTGATAATGGAGGTGATAGGACCAGAGCTTTCTGTTACCTTTTCTTCTGATTTCTTCTCCAGAAGAGGTCTTTTAGGAGGCACTGTTTTGTTCTCAGTGTTCTGATTGGTGTCCGTCGTCTGTGCCAGATTAATGCTCGGTTCTGAACCTGAGTCCGATGTTCGAATTGACTTGAAAATGGAGGAGATAGCATCAGCGGTTTCTTTGGTTCTTTTTGCTGATTCCTTGTCCAGAACAGGTGCTTCAGCAAACACTTTTCTTTGCTGAATACTCTCATCGGAATCTGTCATCTCTCCTAGGTTAATCCTTGCTCTTTTGAAGTTGGGTGAGAAGTTGGAAATAAATTGAAAAGGGATCTGATAGAAAGAATGCTTTCTGTTATTTCTCTTGCTGAGATCGTCTCCCCGTTTGGTGACTTTGGAAACAGGAATTTTTGGTGAATCTTCCCTTTGTCA
>JANHZU010003172.1:203056-213056 GCA_032468055.1 Acrochordus granulatus | reverse complement strand
GGAGGATGTCCTGGAAGAAAGCTTTTGTTACTTCTGGAAATACGAATAAGGAAGGGGAAGTTACCTGTTCGCTCTCTTTGGACGCCTTCCTGAATCCGAAGCGATCCATCTGCGTGGATTGCCACCTGCCAAAATGAGTTAAAGCAATTTTACTTCCTCCGAGAAGCTAAAATAATTGTCTTCTATTTTGAAATCAAATCTTCTCTTTACATGCTCTCACGAGTGTGACCGTATGAAAGTGTTTTTCCCAACACTGGGCAAGTGTTGAATCCAAGTCAATAGCATTACTTATGTGAAGATAAAGAACGGTGTTGGCGTGGAGAGAACATGTGTTCCTGTGGGTTTATTTCATTTATACACCTTATGTCCCCGAATAGTCACTGTTATAGAGTGCCACAGTCATAAGAAGTATATAACAATGCAACGGTGAGGTAAATGTTCAGTCAGATGCACAGCAATGTCCTACGAATAACGAAGTTCAGTAATTCCACTGAAAACCTCTGATCTGTTTTGCTTCAATCTCCTCATAGTATTGTAGGTTGCATAATTGCACAATCCATGCAAATGAGTTTTCAAGGGGCTTACTACCACGTACACAAGCGAACCCAGTTAGAAAAGTAAATGGGATCCAAAATCTTTCTAAACCTTTGCAGCCACGCAACAGTTGTGAGAGAGTTCAGGAGATGCATTGAACAAAACGGCAACGGGCATGCTGCTTAACAAAGACCTGAGGAATACGTGAATTATAATTCTACATTAGAGATCCTGATTAGTTACCAAAGCAGATAATTAGAGCTATGAGATACATCCCTCAACAGTAGGAACCAGAAAGTATGAGGGAGGGCGTATGGGGTGGAGGAGAGACGCAAAACGAACACCGAATGAGGTCAGTACCTGAAAAAGGTCAAGCTCGTCCCTCTTCTCTCCTCTCTCGTATTTCTGTTTTTACCAGCTTGCCTTCCTCTCTTCTCTCTCCTTCTCTCGCTCGCCTCTTTGCCAAGCAAAGAAACTCTTGCAAAAAAACAACAAGATAAGGACTGATGTAGGACTGCCCACCACAACCACGCATAGACTATCAAGATAGGAAATCAATCCGTGTACAGCAGTATTTCCATCGGACTCTAACGGTGTTTTCTGTTTGAAAGTTAAATTTGAAAGTTTAATTTTCAAAAGGAAATTGTTCACGGCTAGTAAATTGAAATGCGTCATTGCTTGTGCCCCAGCTTAATCTCCAAAGTGCAGATGACTTTTCGCCATATAAAGGTTTTCTCCGTCAAAATGCATGCCGTCAACAAAAGTCATTACAAGTTCATATTACTGCATATTCTCATTTCTCCCTTAAACGCAGAGAAATTAAAGAGTTACATTCATATGTGAGAACAAGTTAATCATGCATGGCTGGTATAGAATAAACGTCCAGTTTAGTCTTCTGCTTGTGGAGTCCTCGGTACTCTCTAGGCCTGGTTGTTTTCTTGCAGAGGTTTAATTGCCAAAACTAGGTAACATCATCAGGGCTAGGAGTTAGGTTTGCTCTCTTTATGTCCTGGTGGCTTTCCCAGTTAGCGTCGGGGGAATATTCTTGGTGGTTCCTGATCAGGCTGCCGCTTATTGTTACCTTGTTTGTCTAATTGCTATTTCCTTGACTGGGATATTGTTTACTTCTTGATTGTTGGTCTAACATTAATAATGTTCATGTTCATCTTTGCTTCCGGTTGGTCCAGACTATATCGCATGTTGGTGCCACTGAAATGGCAGACATACCTCATTGATTTCAATAGGACCAAAGTATGACTTCTTTTACTTGGATCCATATGATGTCTTTGCTGAATGTCCACAGTGGACCACAAACAGCAAAGCTATCGGAAGAACATTAACCCAATCAAGGAACCAGCGAGAAAGATCCTCCCAACACTGACAGGGCAAGCCACCGATCTATAAAGAGAGCAAACATCACTCCATTCCAGCACTGATAATGTTACCTTGTTTTGGTCATGAAACGTGTGCAAAGAAACAACCAAGCTCAGAGGATCCACAGTTCTTCGCTCCAAATACTCTCTTCTCTTGGTAACCCAGTACAATAGTATTGGATTCTAGAACGAATAACTTCGCATAAAGGGATGAAGACTAAGGAAATACAGGTGTGAATTACCACTCAGCCTGAAGCTGACTGAGTGGCTTGGCGCAGTCACAAGCTTTTACCCTAGCCTACCTTAATGTGATGACAACAAAGGGACACTTTGTGACATGTATGTCACCCTGGAGGAAATACATAATACAAAGGATGATGATGTGGATGATGATGATGATGATATGGACTGGATCCAAATTTAGGCAGTGGCAGCAGGGCCTCACTGGGGGTGTCACAGTTGCTACCCGGGATCAAATTCTCTTCTCTGTTTCTTAGAAGGCATACCTCCACAAAAATATTAAATTTAGATGATTTAAAGCCAGAAGTTTAAGATTGTGTTTTGGTTGTATTGAAGTGCTGTTTAATTGCAATTTGATGTACTTAAGTTGTTGCTGTAACATATTGTTATATATTCTTTTTCATACACATTTCTAGATAAATATCTGGCAATGTGGGAACCTCTTGTGCACTCCAAGCGCATGATACATAATTTAAAGAAAGGTGATGAGGCGTCTGTTCTGTGCTTAGAATGAATATTAACCATCATTGTGATTGGGTTTGTTTGAGCTGATGTAAAAATCCATTCTCTACAGTTTGTAAAAGAGGATTTCTTCATTTTTACATTAAGATTACAATAAACAGCAACAAGCCACTTTGACTTAAGGCTACAAGTGATCAAGCATTAATACGAGATTTGGGAAAGAAACCCTTCTTCATAGCTTTGTACCGAACTCTTACTAGCCATACAATGCAATGATTGGAGGTGGTTATAGTTGATGATGTCATTCTTAATCTCGCTCTTGGCTCTTGGGACTCTTGCTTAGACAAAGTGTGTGCGTGCGTGTGCATGCATGCGCGCAGCTTCAAGGCAGTGTTGGTCCTGGTGACTGCCTGGATTATCCCTGCAGTTTTCTTGGTAAGATTTCAAAATCACTTCCTGTTAGGAAAAAAAGAAAATTTTAGGGTTAAAAGAAAATGATTGGCTCAAAGTCACCCAGCTTGGCTTCATGCCTAAAGCAGGACTACAACTCAGGATCTCCTAGTTTCTAGCCTGGTATTTTAACTACACCAAAATGGCTCTCTTAGACCAAGCCACCTTATTGTTTTTACATTATTTTGTAACAATCTGGATCTGTTGCAAATTTGCTACTGAGGGCTAAGTAGGGTTTATTGAAATAAAAGGATATGGTTTTCACAGTCTTTTTGTCTCTTCTATCTCTCATTTCCAACCTGAACAGGCCTCAAGAGATGACAATCAATACAAAGTATCCTCACACCAAAGTAACAGATGACATGTTCCATGTCAATAGCCGCCACATAGCCGCCTTTCTTAAATGGTTAACATTAAACATTCACATTCATATATATGATGCACTACTTTCGAAGGAAGATCCGAGTTATAATTATTGATGTCCTAATACAGATGACACCTTTTTTAAAAGTTGAGGATGAGAGGAGGTCGTAGGAATGACATGGCTGGGTTCATTCTCCAACCTTTCCATAAAGTATTGTTGGCTGCTTTCTCTTAAGGCTAGGAAGAAACGTGCATTCCTTAAATGCAAAATGTGGCAGTAAAATATGTAGTCCTGTTTGGCAGATATCAACCTCAGGATTACGATCATTTTCCTTGTCATTTTGTTTGACAGTAGCTACAGGATAATTTTCTATTATAATGCAAGTGTTGTTTGACTGAACATATTAGGGATAGGGATCATCAAACTAGCGAGCCCTTGCTGATTTATTGCAATGGCCGAAGTGCAGCAATCCTCGGTTTTCATAAAACATTCCAGTAGTTAATTTTCTTTTTCCCTTGTGTTATATGAAGACAGCTAAGGAAAATAACAATTAGATTTCTATCATCTATTTCCCATTTGTATTTCACAATTTTACAATTTACTTTACAATGTTAACTGAGCAGCATCCCCCACAAACCTGCATTTGGACTGGGTTCTCTCTGTTGTTGTTAGGAACACAATATTTTATTTCTGTTCACATCTTTATCCAAGTGAAGCTCAAGGTCAGTTATCAGAGGGCAATGAAGCAATATCGAATCAATTTATGCTGATATAACTCCATTATAAGTTCAAGGGTCTTTGCGACCAAAAAATTAAGGTTTAATGGGGTAGCACTATACAGTTGATAAACTTGTTTTCCAAAAAGTTAATGAACATACGTAAACTAATTTGCATTGCCTCTTTTTAAGAGATAAAGAATGATAATATGAAAGATCAAGGCTGCAAATTATTTTGAAAGATCTGGGTCTAATTTATATGCATGATGAAGTGAAAAAGTCACCATATTCTCTTTTCTTTTTCTGTATCATCGTATGATAAATATTTTTATAGTAAGCAGTATTTATAATTATTTTTCCCATATCCTTTGCTAATATGAAGGGTTTTACACTTCTGAAATTAATAGTAAACTACTCTATGTGCTGCATCACAATTAAGTTAGAAAGAAAATATCAGCCTAAGACTAATTCAAGTCCCTTTGTACATTAGGAAATTCTTAGACCACGTAGGTTATATCTAAAATTAATATTTTAATGCTTGATGGTTAAGTTAAATCCTCTAATTACTTACATGTCAGTATGGAATGGGGGAAGTATTGTTTCAAAAACTTTGTAAAAATTTACTCACGTATCTGTAGCTGATAATCTCATAGCATAAGCTATCAATGTGTTATCACACAGTTTATTTGCTCTATGTACCTTGCTAAAGCTGTCACATGAATGTGACTCTTGCTTTGACAATGCAGAGCCAAGTGATATGAATTAGTTTCTGCATCTTTTCAGGATATGATGCTGTAGAACTTTCAGCTTGGATTAAATAATTCCGTCTGCAAATGCATTTGAAAGTTGGACTTGACACGGATCAATATGATCTGGGGCTAAATTTCTAAATGTGACTGATTATGTTAGCATCATGCCCACAGATCGATATAGAGTTTTATCTTGAACCTACTGTAACTATGGAATTGGATTTAATCAATAAACTTTTATCTCCTTTTTATAGAAAATTTAGGTTTGTAGCAGTTTTCAAAAATATATTGAGAATACATCTTTTCTAGTAACAAACATTAAAACCCCTATATTTCAAATGAAAAGAACAAAGAAGAGCAAAGACCTTATTGTAAGGGTCAAGTCCATTTTTTACTTGATAGTGGCCTGTTCATTCCCAATATTGTGTTCAAAATCAAAGTGAATTAATGTGCTAATGCATAACTACTCCTTTTGGTCATGGTAAGGCTTTTTCTGTCCAGACTTCATGGCAACTTGCACTGAGGATTTTGACAAAACATACCATTAACAAAAGAATCACTAGGTTGTGTCTTTTGATAAACCCGCGGGGTTCAAAGGCGTTGAAAGATACAATCTCTAAATAACAATAAATTCGGATACTTAATTGAGGTGCTATTTAAGATGGCATGTTATTTATAATTTACACGAGGAATTATTCTTTCCACTTTGGTTACTCTTGTTCTGGCAGGCTGAAAGAGCTCCTTGCCATTACTACTTTATATTTGTTTCTTTAAAAGACGCATATAAAAAGCAAAAGACTGGAA
The DNA here is from genome assembly GCA_032468055.1 of Acrochordus granulatus. Classification (NCBI taxonomy): domain Eukaryota; kingdom Metazoa; phylum Chordata; class Lepidosauria; order Squamata; family Acrochordidae; genus Acrochordus; species Acrochordus granulatus. Next base: position 207,364 of record JANHZU010003172.1, on the reverse strand, counting down.
ATAACCCCTTATAGGGCTATGTGTTCATTTCTGCTCTAGTTTGTTGTTTAGGAAATGGGCTTCCAGCGATCTTCAGTTGCGACTTTCCTCTGAGATAAGTGCCTTCTTCTTGCCTGTTGGTGTTTTAAACAGACTCCAGTATTGTTAGTATCTTGTTAAAGTAGGCACTCCATAGTTAGTACTAGCAGAACAGTTGATATTAAACTTTCCAGATTTGAAAACATTATTTCAAAGAAAGCTTTGCAGTGGGCAATGTATGGAAGCAATTTGGAAGCATTAGTACTTGAGTATTTGTGATCGATGTGTATGAAAACTTTAAGGCATTATAAAATGTGCAAGAGTACGTATATGCATACCTACAAACGTGCACACACACGATAAAAAGTTTTCTTTTTCTCTCTTTAACCATGAATTATTATATTATTGTCACTTGCTTAGATTCTACTTGTGATAAGTATTTTTGAGAAAGACCTGATGTCACTTGGAAAAAAAGAGGTTCTGAGTAAAACTGTTCTCCAAGCAAATTTTAAGCCAGTGTTAAAGTGAGATACTTTCTATCAAAGTATTATTTTTTACCTTTCTACAATCAGATGCAGATCATGCACAGAAACATGACATGGATGAGTTTATTTCCAATAATCCTTGCATATTTGATCATGCTGCACTCTTCAGAATACTACAGAGACAGACCTTGGATCGCCGACTGAATGATTCCTATTCTTGTTTGGTGAGTAAAAGGGCTGGAATAAAAGAAGTGAGGGGAAGGAAAACTGAGAAATAGTTACTGCAAAGTGGTCTTTTCTTCTAGGCACATTTAATAACTATGCGTGAGGTTAGTATAAAGGATTTCAATCGATTGGCTTCAAATTTGAAAATTATCCATTTGCAGGCTACTGCTGTGCCACTCAATAGAAAAGAGAGGAGATTCAAACTGACTCTGAACTATGGTTTATCCGCTCCTCTAGGGAGGGCTGAATAAAAGCAGAAGGCTTTAATAAATACAGAAGCTTCTGTGGTAGGATTTGCTAACACCTGTACTGGCATTTTAAGGTACAAATCCAGCTTGCCACATGTCAAGCATTATGTCATCTATCTTGTAATTCTCTCTTCCTTTATGCACTGGGAAGAGAAAAGAAATGAAAAGATTAGAATCAAAACCATAGGAGGAGAAAGGTTTATTTATTGCACTTGTATTCAGCTGAGTCAAGGTTAGCTTTGTCAGCTTAAATCCTGAATGAATTACTTACTACTGAGGAGGTCATCTGTAAGTTCTTTTTTTTTACTTTCAAATGAGCACATAAAACATTTAAAGAGAGATACTGCAATCATGATGGTGAATAATTGAGAAAAGTATGAAGAAAGAATGTAAATGTGCAATTCTTCACATAATCTTTGGTTTGGCTTCCTGATTCATTTTGTTTACAACTGTAACATATTTTATTGCTATCACCAGCCAACAGAACAAAAGACAAGATCATAATCTAGGAAAATTCTTTAGATATTAAATTGACAAAACAACAAAAATAATAGCTTTCGTGGAAAGAGCTGAAGCTGTTATCTTGAAAAACACAATATGCTGTGAGATTGGATCCATTAAACTGAGTGGTAATTCTCTGCTTTAGGCATGCCGTATTCTTATACCATTTATACTTCTTTTTAATTGAGAAGTTACTAATCACACAAAAAATAAGAGAAAGCATTATAAAGCAACAAACTTAGGTTTGCCATTCATTAAATGTCCTTTTTTTCCCAGGAAAGTAGTTTTATTATGTCCATGCTAATCAAGCTGTGCTTGATAGCTTTAGGACTTGATGTTTTAAAACATTTTAGCGGTGAACTGGGATATATACAACACTGTCTATTCCTTTATGGGCTCAGTGATATCGTGTAAAAAAATTCCTACTGGGTTTAACAGATCTCTGTTGACTTCCTGCCCTTGATGCATATACATGTGAAGCGTGTTGGAGTGTACTAAGGCAAGGGGGAAAGGCTTACTTACCACAGCAGGTAAAGACTAGAATACTGGAGACTGCTTTATATTGATTCAAACCATCATTTATTGTGTACCCATGTCCTGTAACCCTCCAGTCTTTCCGATGGGTACCTTTTTCAATGATATCTGCAGATAACAAGGTTGAATCTGCATAGCAAAGCATGCTTTGCCATTGATTGTAGCTTCTTTTTATTAAGTAAACATTTAAAGCAAAGTATGGTTGTGAGTGTGAAGAGGGTTATTTTTGTAACCCCCATCATTTTTTCATCAGTGCACATTTCTGCTTTTGGAAATTTGGCACTCATGGAAAGCTAGATAGACATCAACTAATTGATAGTTGAAATGTTTCTCTAACATGCATTTGGAAAGAAGATTTTAATTCCCTTCTTTTCAATCTGCACATGCAGACAATAAGTTTAAAAAGAGGATCTCTTGCATCTTTATAAATTGAATGAAAGTAGCTACATGCATTATCTCTTTGCACCACAAAGCAGCCTCATATGGAAGAACTAGGTTGAAACACAAACTGATTAAAATCATGAGCTTTGCTGAAGTATCTTTCCTCAGCTCCCTGATAGAGAGTGGAAGACTTCTAAGCAACTATAAAACATTATTACCACACTATTATCTAACTCAAAGTTCAACTTCCTGTTGGGCCAGTAGAGCTACAAATTTGGGACAAAAAGATATAAACGAAGAATCATATGATAAAGTGGACATTCCGCAGTTCAGTGATAGAGGATATAACTCAGATATAGCAATTCCTGCATTTAGTCTCAGGCATCTTCAGGGAAAACATAAGAAAGATAGTCTCCAAAACCCTGGACTGCCAGTCGAAGCTGCTAATTCTAGATGAAGCAGACCAATAACTTGGCTTGCTGTAAGGCAGTCTTTCTGTTCTGACCATATTCCCATTGCTCTCAAAAAAGCAGAATATTGAAATATCTTGCCACTGTAAACAACCAAGTCTTGCTTATTATTGACACAAATGATGCCATAAACCTGTCCTAATAATTACCAGAAGAGTAATCTTGGCTTCTTTGGCCAAAAAGCTGTTACTTTTCAGCTTTGACAAAAGAGGTCTGCTGCTGAAAATTCCCAGTTTAACCCTTTTCTAAAATGTGGAACTCCTAAAAGCAAGAAAAATATTGTTCATATTTTGTGAAATGCTGTGACTAAGGAAAGAAAAAGCACCTTCAATTTAATTTTTCTTCTAACAAAATTGTTTAAAAATGGGCAAATTTATTGTTGCACAAATTTTTACAAATTTTAGCCTGACTAAAGACCTTATGGCTCTTTTATACTATGACTGTCCTTATTGCTGATGGTGGTCAAATTAAATATTATACGATACAGTCATGTGAAAAAGGAAGTATACCGTCTTTGAGTTCTACGGTTTTACATATCAGGACACAGTAAACATCCTCTGGTCCTTAGCAGTTCTTAAAAGTAGGCAAAGACAACCTCAGATGAACAACAGCACATGACATTACACCATCACATCATTTATTTTTCAAAAAGAAAACCAAAATGGATTAAATGCATTTTATGATTCAGTGGCTTGTAGAACCACTTTTAGCAGCAATAACTTGAAGGAATCGTTTGCTGTATGACTATCAGTCTCTCACATCGTGGTGGAGGAATTGTGGCCCACTCGTCTTTACGACATCGCTTCGGTTCATTGAGGTTTGTGAGCATTTGTTGATCCACAGCTCTCTTGAGCATTTCAATTGAGTTGAGGTCTGGACTGACTGAGCCATTGCAACACCTTGATTCATTGTTTTTCAGCCATGCTGTTGTAGATTTGCCAGTGTGCTTGGGATCATTGTCCTTCTGCATGATCAGTGTCGGCCAAGCTTTAACTGTCGGACAGACGGCCTAACATTTGACTCTAGAATATTCTGGTATCCACAGCAGTTCATGGTTGACTCAATGACTGCAAGGTGCCAAGGTCCTGCGGCTGCAAAACAAACCTAAATCATCACCCCTCCAGCTCCGTGGTTGATGGTTGGTGTGAGATGTTTGTGCTGATATGTTGTGTTTGGTTTTCACCAAACGTGGCACTGTGCATTATGGCCAAACATCTCCACTTTGGTCTCATCTGTCCAAGGATAGTGTGTCCAGAAGTCTTGTGATTTGTTCAGATGCAACTTTGCAAACCTAACTGCTGTACAATTGTGCTCATTTCACACGCCAGCAAGGTTATGCTCAAAATACTACAAGCTAGGCTTCAGCAGTATGTGAACCGAGAACTACCAGATGTACAAGCTGGTTTTCGAAGAGGCAGAGGAACTAGAGATCAAATTGCCAACATT
>JANHZU010003172.1:153854-165986 GCA_032468055.1 Acrochordus granulatus | reverse complement strand
TTCGCTTTACGAGAATTTCGCACTAAGAGCGTTCTTCCGGAACGGATTAATCTCGTCTTGTGAGGCACCACTGTATTATGTTTATCTCCAAAGTCCACATTATACTTTGTCTTTTTTCCTCTTACAAGTCGTCCTCGCTTAACAACAGTAATTAGGACCAGAATGTTTATCACTAGGTCATGCAGTCATAAAGTATAATGTCACATGACCATGCCACTTAGCAATAGAAATTCTGGCACATCCAGTTGCTGTTGTTAAGCGAATCATTGTGGATCATTAAGTGAGGACTTCATGTGGTCATCATTTATGACTGCTGGTTTCCCCCTTGATTTTGCTTGTAGAAAGGTCACAAATGACAATCATGCAATCATGAGATACTGCAAGAGACAGAAGCACAAGGACCAATCATGACTACCATTCATTCAGCACCATCATAATTTCAAACTGTCACTACATGACTGGTCATTAAAAGAGAACCATCTGTTATTTTTATCCAGCTGTAATTCACACATGCTTTTTGGCCCAGTAGTACCATAATTTGTCTTTTGGCACTGTAATCTATAAAGAAGCTGGTTTCTATAGTTATTTGCTATAGTTGATTATATCATGACACATTATTCATGGTTATATGCTTCTCAGTAACAGTATATGGAGAATATGAATGGAAGGATCTAATTCGAGGTGTGCAAAACATTTTGAAGTTGAAACTGCTTTGATCCGAAAACATCCCAACTATTCTGACTACCAGAAATGTTCTGACATCATGATAACTTTCAGATTTTTCCAAATAGTAATCTAGTCTCTTTCAAAGACTGGATGGCTTCCAAAATCCATAAAAAACTAAACAATTAAAACATAAACAGTCCAGATTAAAAGAACTGGAAAACAAACACTATAAATAGTACAAAGAACAATACCAATGAATTCCACCCACATTAACCCCAATTCTGGGAAAAGTGCCACATTTTAAGGTCTTTTTCTGCACATTTCTAATGATAATCATTGTCTGCCTTGTTTCAGTGGAACAGATGTTCTCATCGACAAGGCATATTTTGTCCACATTTTTTATTTCCAAGAAAATATTGTAGCATAAAATTTTACTAGAACATGCATGATTCCAAAGAACCAGTGTTTTTTAAAATACAGAAGAGTAATACTTGTACATGCATGTATACTCACTATTACAATGTACTGTAGTTAGCTTTTGCTCTTCTCTATTGATACAAGCTACAATAATCAAGAATAATCTGTGACCTTTCTACAATAATCAAGATTCTTGATTATTGTAGAAAGGTCACAAATGACAATCATGTGACCATGGAATGCTGTCATAGACATAAGCTAATAATGTTTCCTTTTTTAAACAAAAACAATCATGGTGGGACAGTCTTAAGTTTCTTCCTTATACTTTCCTATTTGCCTGGGTTTACTTAAAGTCACTTTTAAGTAATGGTCTTTGTATACCTCCTCCAAGGTCATTTCTGTGGTCCTCTAAAATAAATGTATGGATGTAGTTATGGTCATTCACTGAAGGAACAGAAAGAAAGTTTGCCATAGGATAGAGAGAACAGATTATGGCTAGGAAAAAGACAGTGCAAGACTTCTGCCCAGACCAATTGCTGAAAAAATAGTACATCTTTAATAGAGGCTTTCTCAGCTATAATTTTTTAAAATCAAAAAATATTTTCATGTAATTGCCTCCAAATCCACACAGGCTTTTTTGAAGAACATAAGGGCACTACAAGCATTGTTGAACACAGTAGGAGCTATTTATGCAAGTGGTAGGAGGCCATCACTATTTGTGTCAAGCTCTTGATGCATGTTCATTTCATTGAAATCGCCAAGGGCAAAATCAGTTAGTTGTCCACTCCAAATATCATTTTATTGGGCACTTTCACATTTGAGAAAAGGTTTTCCAATGTCAATGTTAAAAACACACAAGTTTTAAGTGTTCGTGTGGGCACTAATTTGCTTTGAATATAATACTTTGCCACAGTCAGTTTGATGATACAAAAAACCTTCCCTGATGGTAAGTGTCTAGGTTTGTTATCATTGTAAAGAGTATTCTTTTGATCTGATATCTGCCATACTACAGATAAATGTACATTACTCAGCCTTTAATTAAAATGCTTCTGAAAATGAAAATTTGGCTTAAGTATGTGCTTGGAGAAAAGACTGAACCTCCAATCAAACTTAAAATACTTTCATTATACCAACAGATGAGACAATAAACATCAAAATTCCATTATATAGTAAATGGTCAAATAGAATGACACAGGATCAGAGTTTTAATATATAAAATAGTTTTCTCCAGCCTGATGCCTGCCAGATATATTGGATTACAATTTTCATAATCTCCATCCTGTTGATGGGTGCAACTATGACAGTATATTTCAGAACTTCTGCAAAATACAGGTTGAGGGGGTTCAGGAATGGACATAATTTGGAGCCTAAGAACCACACTATGCTTTTAACTAAAAGAAGGAGGGAGGACCACAAGAGATGGGAAGATGACATAGAATGAGTGGGACTAAGGGAAAGAGCATGAATTAGAGTTGCTACGGTTTGATGAAGGTGGCTTGTGGGAATTCACTGGAGGCTTATCAGCAGCTATTTACTGAAGAAGCTGGGTAGCCTTCATCTGTTGTTTAACATTAGATGTAAAGAGAGGGATCTCTCTAGGTCTTGCTAGGGAGTAGCTGTTTTTTAGATTTGGATGCTCATTCTAGAGTGTATGGAAGGAATCACTAATTCTTCGTAAGAGCAGGGTCTGGGGTGGAAAGTAAGCTGCTCAATAAAGTTCCTGGGGAAGGAAATAGAAACATGAGCAATTGTTTATAGCATTCTTGTATGAAGTTTAGGAGCACAGGAAAAACTGCCGTGGTTAGAGTAACTTACATTGTCTGTGGAATGAAATGATGTGGGGGGTCTAGGGAAGAATTATGCTCTCTGCATTTGCTTTTTCCTGCCCCTAAGTTTTTCTGAGGAAGGAGAGTTGGGCAGCAAAATAATGTTGTTTGTAACGAATATATACTACAGTGTCTGTCCCAGAGAAAGGTGGCTGTTTAATGCTTCTGGCTCAGAAGCCTTGATTCTAGATCCAGATGGCTGAAGTTTTGGGTGTAAGCTGCTGCAGATAATAGATATAGTGATCTTTTCATAAAGATACTATGTTAATCTGTGACTTTGTCTTGGAGAAATGAACAGGCTTGGTGTATATTGTCAAAACTTTGTTGTGCGAGGGTAGGGATGATGCCCTGTGTGAGATTTGGTCTTGGCTTAGGATTCAGTTGTGCAGGCTCACAACAGGTAAAAGGGGATAGCAATGATCCTTACGATACCTTGAGTGGCTCTGTTTTACAGATAATGAACTGTGCCTAATGGGATGTAAAATTCATGATACCACTCATCTTGCTGCCCATCAAGGTCCATTTCTGATGTCCCAAACCTGTAAACCTGTTCTTAGAGGTTCCCTGGCTATTAGTTGTAGGGAATGTTGGTCTTCATCATTGGGCAGAAGGGGATGAGGGAGAGGTGTTGATAATATTCAGGAATTCATGGTGGCCTTTCTGACAACCAAGACCTCCAGACACTTAGAGATATCCTCTTTGGAAAAGAGGATAATGCTAGGAGCTTGAAAGAGGCAAGTGTCCCTTCTTTAAAGGCCTTCACTAGGTATGGTCATTTGGGGAAAATGGCACCCATTCTCCAAGTAACCCTTTTTAGAGAATGTTGTTAGGAAGGTGTTAATGATGGCAATTTCAGAGTGCTCTATGTGAAGCAGATAACTCTAGATCGTTCTCAGAGTTCTGGTCTGGACATGAGAAATAGTTGCTTTGGAAGACAGTTAAAATGAAGTTACTACATGGAGCAAAAGTAATTATTGGTACTTGAACTGCAGACACCAAGGTGTATAATTTAGCTTTGAGAAGTTTTTATGTTTAATACTTTATTTTGGAGTATTTCAGAGTACAGTGATACAGAAAAACTATAAATAAGTAAAATAGGACCAGATTGGTTTCATTTAAGAAGGTTTATAATTGTAATATCTTTCTGAAAAATCCACAGCAACATTAATTGCTCGTTGCCTTTAATAATAGCATAATATGGATTGTTCAGGAAGCTAGAATTTCCATCATGAGGTGAAACAGGAACAAATAGATGTATGGCATGGAATATACGATTTTATAATCATATTTTGTTAATACACCTCTTATTGGGGGGAAACAAGATCTGATCCATGTGTGAAGGGAGGAGCAGCCTAGCATTATTAAGCATGATCAAGTCCAGGAGGGCCAAGCCCCATGAGGACCATTAGATTATATGCAAAGGTCAAAAGTTTAGGCAGTCAGAAGGAGAAATTCTTTTAACCTTGAAATACCTATTAAAGCAGTAGAATAGAGATTACTTTCATCTTGGTCATTTTCTTTCACATCCAACAGCCATTTTTCCTTCTCAAAAAAAAAAGGAAGAGAAAGAAAAGGAAATAATTCTTTTTTGCTGAGAGGCTTACAGAAATTTAGGCATGGCTTCTGACCCTCAACAAGCAGGAGTAGTGGCTGATCAGATGGTGGTAAAGGCTGTTCTATGCAGGCAGGATAGAGTGGAGAATGAGATTTGCTGCAGTGCTACAGTTGATGTAGCATATGCAGGCTGTTCCAGTTGCAATAGATCAACCTACTTTAGCTGTGCCAGTTCCTATGCTGGGCCAAGGTTTATAGACCCAAATAGAGGACCCACAGATGTTTGCCAGAGCAGTTCACCAGAGAAGCAGATAAGATGAGGACGTTTATTGTTCAATGTCAGTTATTTATGGGCACCTCTCCTGGGGAATTTCCAACTGACCGGGCTAGAGTTTCTTTCATTTTGAGCCTTCTAACAGCATCAGCTGCACAGTGGGCCCTGCCTGTTATAAAAAAATAATTAACCTGTCATTGATAAATATCAGAATTTTATGGGCAGCTTCAGAAGATATTTTGGGGATACCATAAGGGAAGACACAGCTATCTGCTGCATGCATCAACTCAGCGAGGCAATAGGAGAATCAGAGATTATATAGCTGAGTTCAAGGTGATCACTGCTGATATGGCTTGAAATGAGACAGCACTAATTCAACAGTTTAGGCAGGGTGGAATGACCAGATTGGCACTGAATTTACCAGGAAGGGGATCACTCAGGTTCTTGATCAAGTGTACCAGCTCTGCATAGTCATTGATTATGACTGTAGAAGAGATACACATCACTTTGGTCAAAGAAAGCTCCAAGCACCTCTGCCTAACCAAGCTAATTTCCCTCCTCTAATGCCTGTAGCAGCAACAAGGAGGAGAGGAACCTATACAGATTGGGACTCTCAGAAATTCTTCAGCAGCAGATGAGAGATATAGATGTGAGGATTTACTGCTTTGTTTTCACTGTGATGCTCCAGAGCATATGTTGAGAAGTTGCCCAGCAAGAACCTACAAAAGATGGGTCACAGGCCACAGACGTGATGCCAGAGGCAGATGTCAAGCTCTGAGTGCAAACAGGCAGTGCCCACAGCCCCCTTCCCAGAGCTTGCAGGAGGGGCTACTCAGTAAGCAGAACTCAGCATTTGGTAAATTAAGACACCTTATTAACAATTCCTGTAATGCTGATCACTCTGAGTAGAGATGAGGAAAGGATGAGGGCTATAGTGGACTTGGGGGCAACTCCAAGCTTCATTGATTCCTCCACAGTCAAAACCCACCAAATATATTCGATCACCTGATCTCTCCCAGTGCAAGTGCAGACGATTGATGGTCAGCCTTTGAAAGCAAGTCGAAATAACATTCCACAGCTCCCTTGCAAGCAGTCATAGCTCAGCAGCACCAAACGTTAAGCTTTTATGTCACAGAAAACCTTCATTTCCCTATTGTTCTGGAAGCAGAATGGCTGAAGCAGCATAACCTCATGATAGACTGGAGGGCAGGAAACTTGCATTGCCCATTTCAGAGCAACCACTTGCAAGGAGCCAGCCCAAAGAGCCAGGTTCAGCAACACCTTCAAGGCCTCAGAGAGGCAGCCTCCCAGCTACCAGAGAAGTATGCAGACTTCATGAATGTTTTTCCCAGCAAGAGATTTCAACTATTCCCCTTCACTAAGATAGTGACTGTACAATAGATTTACTTCCAGGGGCAAAGATTCCCACCAAAAGACAGTACCCCATGTCTGCCAAGGAGTAAACTGTTTTAAAACAGTACCTGGACTCAGATTTTCAAAAGGACTTTATCTCACTTTTTATGTCCCCAGCCTCAACTCCGTTCTTTGTTACCAAGAAGCAAGATCCAGGTTCTTCAAAGCCATTGGCTGACACCCCCCCATTCAAGTAGATCATGACTACAAAGCCCTCAACTTAGTGACAGAAACCATTATCCACTGTCTCTTATATCAGACTTATTGGATAGGTTGCAGAAGGCCACATTTTCACCAAATCAGACCTTTGCAATGCTATACTCTTATCAGGATCTGGGAAGGCCAAGCGTATTTGATAACCTTTGACATAAGATTTGGGAAATGTGAGTACAATGTGATCCCTTTTGGCCTTGCCAATGCAGGGCAATGTTTTCTAGGTTCATGAACCAGGTGTTTGCTGATTTACTTGACAAGTTTGTGGTGATTTACCTGGATGACATTTTGGTCTCTTCTGAAGACAATACCCAATATGACTACAATGTGTGGGAGAACTTAACTAGACTAAGAGAGAACTGTCTTTTTGCTAAATAAGAAAACTGTGTTTTTGACCTTAAGCAACTGCATTATTTGGGGTACTGTATTTCCACAGAGGGCATCCAGATGCACCCCCAGAAGGTACAGGCAGCACTGGAATGGCAAGCTCCTAAGAACACCATGCAGGTGCAAAGTCTCTTAAGCTTTACCAATTTTTACAGAAACTTTATCCCAAGTTTCACCCAGAAAGTGAAACCTGTCACACAGCTCTTATCTGGGCAGATGCATAGTAAGCAGTATTTACAGAGCTAAAACAGCTTTTTATGCACCAACCTCTTCTGCAGCACCCAGACCCATAAATCCAAACAGATGCATCAGATGTAGCAATTGGAGCCATTATTTTACAGGATGCACCAGAAGGTAGGCTGGGTTTACTCCTTTGCTCCTTCTTTTCCAGAACTTTAACTATGTTAGAGAAATTATGACATGTTGAACAAGGAACTCTTAGCAGTTAAAGGAGCCTTTCAAAATTGGCAACATTTCCTAGAAGGAGCATGCTGGCCCATAGAAGTCCACACAGATCATAAGAATCTACAGATGTTGTAAGGCACTAAACCACTCTCTCCCAGGCAAGTGAGATGGAGCCAATTTTTTTAACATTTTGGTGTCTACATTAAGTACATTCCAGGAGTAAAGAATTGAAACCAGATGTGCTTTCTAAAAAAACAGAATTCATGCTTCTACATCATGCCCTAGCAGCTGATACCATTTTATGATCTGACAATTTCAGACAAGTACCAGAGTCACTACTTGTGGAAATACTAGCAGTTCTCAGCCGCATCAATATATCTTCACCAGAATCAAAGCGCAGCACAAGTCAGACCCTTTCATGAGGGCCAGATGGATGATCTTCAGGGGATCCTACCAGGTACCACATGACAATTTTTGGTGGAGGGTGCAGCATTAAAACACAAGGGCAGACTAATAATTCCACCAGTATTCAGAGAAAAGGTGTTACAGATCTGCCATGATAATCAGACTGCTGGCCATTGGGGGGATGTTTAAGATGCTTCATAGAATCTTACAAGACTTATGGTGGCCTAAGATGTCAACAGATATCAAGGACTAGGTCGCCTTTTGCCACAACTGAAAGAGTCAAGTCTCTCCATCAGATGTCTGCAGGCATTTTACAACCCCATCTACCCCTTCCCACCTTGGCATACTGTGTCTCTAGATCTTATCACTGACTTGCCCCTGACAGGGCCGTATATCAGTCCTGGTAGTAGTGGATTTATTTACCAGATGGCTCACTTTATTCCTTGCAAGGGTCAGTCCACTGCCAAGGAGACTGCTCCATTATTTTTAGACATTGTTTTTCGCCATAGAGATACAGTATGATCTCAATATTAATTTCACAATGAGGGATACAGTTCACTTCCAGATTGTAGAGAGCTCTGTTACAGCTTCTAAATGTATATGTCAGTTTGTCTTCTGCCCACTACCTGCCACCAATCTTGATGCTGAAAAGAGAATTGTTGCAACAATACTTAAGATGATATTGCACATATGCCCTGCACAGTTGGCCTTCCCTACTCCAACTTGCAGAGTTTTCATACAACAGTATGCTGAATAAGCCAATCAGTATGACCCTCTTTAAAATTTTGTATGGAGTTCACCCAGGAGTGTTATTAGACAACCTTAGAGATGACAGCAATGTTTTGGGGGCAGGAGATTTTTTTGCAAGAGCAAATAGCCACACAGAGCCTGCTAAGAGAGCAGCTGGAGCAAGCCAAACAAACTAACAAACAGACTGCAGGTGCCCATCAGCAAGAGGAGCCCCCAATACAGAGGCAGGGCATGGTCTGGATCTCTACTAAATTTTTGGACTCTACCAAGCAATACAAGAAGTTAAATTCATATTTTTTGGATCCATTTAAAGTGATTCAACAAATCAATCCAGTTGCACATATTTGCAGTTGCCTCCCTCTATGAAAGTGCACCCAGTGTTTCACCACTCTCTCTTGATGAAGGAGCCTCCCCCAGCAACTTGCGCTCTTCACATCTGCCTTCCTCTCCAGTCATTGTGGAAGGAGAACAAGAATTCAAAGTGGAAGGAATCCTGGATTCCAGGTGAAGAGGAAGAGACATCCAATACTTTTTTCATTGGAAGGACTACCTAGATTCTGAATTCTCCTGGAAAAATGCCAGGCATGCCCATGAACTGCTCTTGATACATTTCACCAGTGTTTTCCCAACAAGTCTTGGCATGCACAGTTCCTGGTCTAACACCTCCTGAGGAATCCATGCTGAAGAAGTTGACTGATTTCCCAGTGCTCACACTAGATGTCCAATGTCTCCAGACTATGAACAACCTTCTACTTCAGGGCTGAGAGGAGAATGGGCAATTAACCCTACAGTTTTTTCACAGCCAGAGCCATCAGTGGAGCCTCCTGAAATGAGACACCAAACATCCATCTAGAGGCAGCAGAAGGGGAGAGGTCCATTATATTCTGAGCAGCCTTCCACATCTGGTCTTGCCGGACTGAGAGGGAGAGGGGAGTGAGAATGGAACCGTGTACTTCCTTTACAGCTTGATCCGTCTGCTGAGCTGATGGAGGCTCTTGAAACAGGAAGGACATTCTTTCAGATGACTTCCTTCCTCTTTCCACTTCCACTGAAGATTCAGATTCTGAGGAAACCATGGAGACTGAGGGGGCCACAACCTACTCCTCCATGGAGAAGGGAGCTTATGATGGAGAGGGAAGTGATGTGGGGGAAACAAGGCCTGATCCTTGCATGAAGGGGGGAGCAACTTTGAGTCACTACATTTGAGAATGAATGTTGTTTTAAGTTTTAGGTTCATAAAATGGAAGTCTGAAGAGAATGATGGGACTGTGGATTTTGTGCAGAATCATTGTTGGCACATGAAATGAGGATTTGAGAACAAAATAATATGATCATTAATAATTAATTGTATATAAGAAGGAATACTGGAAACAAGTAATAAAATAGGGAATGGAGGAGGAAATTGACATGACAAATGTGACATCTCAGTACAAAGAAGAAACTTTACTGAAGGAACATTCTGGACTATTGATAGATGGAGTTCTGCGCCATAAATACAGGAACATTGCTTCAGTGCAAGTGGGCCAGAATAGTCACCTGCAATGTCTGGTTCCCCATGCTCCTACAGATGTCTGATCAACTCTGGGACAATGCTTCAATCTCAAATTAAATGTATGAAGTGTGAATGATGGTAAATTACAAATATATTTTACACAAATAAAAGAACAAGTAAATCTAGGACTGGTCTCCTGGAATTCTTTCCTAATACTTTCTGCCTCTGAGCCGAATTATAAAAGGATTAAGAGATCAATCCCCTTTTGGTCACATATTCATGATGAAACACAAGAGAGCCAACCCCCATGAAGACCATAAGATTATATGCCAAGGTCAGAAGTTTGCTTGCTTTAGGCAAGCAGAAAGAAATTCTTGTAACCTTGAAACATCTGTTAAAGCCGTAGCATAGAGATTACTTTCATTTGGGTCATTTCCTTCAAATCCAACAGTTACTACTTTAAAAATAACTGGCAGCTTGTGCCTTGTTAGGTCATTGTCTCACAGATATTTCCTTACCTAAACAGAAATAGATTGAACATGGATGGGCAAAAAAACAGTGGGAGTAAATGTAACCTCTGACTTCTTGCTGGCTTCTTCATTGAGTCTCATTGTGGGAAGCTGGCAGAGAGCATCAGAAATCTTTCTTCCTCCCTCCCTCCCTCCCTCCTATTGAATCCCCCAGTTTTTTGGGGAAGGTTGCAAGGGAAAAGTCATTTTTCGAAGCCAGTGGAAAGTTGCAAATTCAAGGCTAGCAGCCAGATAAATGACTGTTGCCAGGTGGCAGAGGAAGCAAGGGGATGCATGACAGTGTGGATCTGTAATAGCATGTGGGGATGCATGAGAGGCACTACAGAGTTTGGGAAGGCTGTGCCAAAGATGCCACATGGATCAGGGAGGGCACGCAGGTGGGGAGCATGACTTGGGAAGGGTGCATTAGAGATGCCACATAGATTGAGTAGGGCATGTAGGTCTCAGTGCAGACCAAGAAGGGTGTGTGGGGATCACGCGTGTGTTTGAGAGGTGCCACATAAGTTGGTTAGGGAGCACAGCTCAAGAAGGTTGCATGGGGTTCATGGTAATGTGTGAGAGGTACTGTACAGATCAACAGATCATGGTGGGTGGCACAGGTTGAGAACGTTGCTTGAGAATGCACAGGATATGCCATGTAGGTCAGGGAGGGCATGTGGAGAAATGGTGCATGCTGAAAGGGATGTGTGTGGGTGCCCCAAAGGTGCAACATAAGTCAGGGAAAAGTGCATGGAATAGTTTTGTGAGCCAGGAAGAATTCATGGGGATTCCTTCTTCCATGTTCCTTCCTCCTATCCTCTCTCCTTCCTCCTCTTTCCCTTCCCAACAGGCAGGGAAGTAGCTGTTGTTGAGTAGGGAAAGGTGCAAGGAATTGCAAGAGTGGCAAACTGTCACTGAATGTTCAAAATGATCATGACGTGACCTCAGCAGTAGCCTGGCAAAACTAAAACAGCCATTACTTCCCCAAATTTCATTTCCCTAGGAGTCAGGCATCCCAGATTCGGATGCGTTCTGTAACTTAGATTATTTGCAGTTCCTTGGTTCAAAAATTGTTTCCCCTATGATGTACCATTTTGCCCAGTTAAAGGTTATGGGAATGAGAGTTTTAGAAGTATATAGATATAATCTTAACCAATAGCTCACTTGTACATGTAACAAAAATGCTTTAGGTTTTAAAATAAACTTAATTATATATCTATACATTAATTAACTGTGAAAATGAAAAAAATTACAAAGATACTAGAATAAAGAAACCAGATAAGAGAAATAGAAATAAGCTGATCCTCCATTTTTTACCTTACATGTCTATTTGAATATTTCTGTTGTTTCCATTCTCCTTCTCCATCCCCTTCCTACCCCATCTTCACTTATTCCTGAACAAACAATATGACATTTAGTGTACAGTGCCTTGGAAGAGTTTTTTCTAGGCAGATTTATTCATCTTCATAATAGCTTAGGTAGAATTGTTAGCTTTTCCATGGAGCCCAATCCTTTGCAAACATCACTGAAAAGAATACAATTTATATCTAGTATTTTTAGAGTAATCCTTTGAATTAAAGCAAACAAAAATTCAGTCATGATCCTTATTTTAGCATCAGTATAAGGTTTGTGGTTTGTTAAGTAATCTTTTGATTATTTTTTGGATTGTTGAAACAAAGGCTCTTGGACGATTATCCAAAATACTTGCATATACATACTGCATGTATAAATCAACAATTGGCACATAATCTTTACACTATAGATAGCCCTCAGTGACCACAATTGGGACCAGCAACAAGGTCATTAAATGAACTGGCTGCT
>JANHZU010003172.1:109744-120168 GCA_032468055.1 Acrochordus granulatus | reverse complement strand
CACCCGGCAGTTCGAAAGCATGTAAAAACTGGCGAGTAGATAAATCGGGTACCACTTCGGTGGGAGCTGGCTGGCTTCGGTGGGACAGGCGAGGTGAGCAGCGAGAGGGCGAGCGGCAAGGAGTTGAGTGGCAAGTCGAAGGTGGCCCACCCTCCTGCCGGGGGCGGAGCAGGAACTGCGGAGATGCCCGGATGCAACATTGCCGGCCAGTGGGGGGGGCGGGGTTAGTTTACACTACTGTATAAAAATAATCTGTGTAAGCCGCCATGAGTCATTGGAAATTGGCGGCATAGAAATGTGTAAAATAAATAAATCTCATCTTCCTTAGAGCACATAAGCCCCACAACCACATCAAACTGGTGCCTCACTGGGAAAAGATGGTGCCTCACTTATTTTAAGTGTTTCATTTAAATAACTCGGTATTTGTAGCAACAAAATGGCCCAGTATTTCCCAATTATTGTGCTATAGATTAGTATCAACCCTTCTTAATATTTAACAGATACAGTAATTTTTTGCCAGCATGTTTATGACATCTCTCCTCGAAAAACATGAACCTTAGACATGTTGAGATTGTAATCTTATGCTAGTGCTTTGCTTTGCTTTTATTTTTGCATTTTCTGCAAATTTATTATTAAGGACATATTTCTCTAGATACACAATAATTTCAACTAGACTTCTGTAAAGTCCCCAAGAATTGGACCAGAAATGATGAATGAAGATTCTGCTTTTTTCTTTCTGACCTTATTTCCTCCATTTTTGCTTGACTTCAATTAAGACATTAGAACCCTTGTGGGAATAAAAGCAGTCCTGCCAGATCTCTTTCTCCTGTCACATTGTGGGAGGAAATTAAATGACATTAGGTAATAATATAGTAATCATCACCACTAAGTCGTAAAAGTCTGAAGAGTAATCTTGGATAAATAAATTCTAAGTTTTTATCTTTGATCAATCTCAGAGCTCCTCCTTAAGACCAAATTTCTTCTCCCTAGCTCATCTCTGCTCAGTTCACACTTGAAGGTGAAATTGCTTCAGCACATTAAATAACCCCAGCTGCTTGTGTCAGAAGTGTGCCATTCCCTCCAAGAGCTGAAACCAGAAAGCCAGCACTGTTTCACCCATACTGGATAAATATGTATAATACAAAGCTGCCCAGTAATTACAGAAAAATAATAGCAATTCAAACAGCTTTAGTCATGTGTTTCTGGTAATTAGTTTAAATGCTTACAAATACTGTATAGGAATAGCATTATGTTTTATCTGATTCAAGTATTGTAACATTTTTTTTTGTTTATTAGTAATGGGTCAGCAACATCGGAAGATCTCTTCTGGAAACTGGATGCCCTACAGATGTTCATCTTAGATCTCCATTGGCCAGAACCAGAGTTTGCCCATCACTTAGAACAGAGACTTAAACTCATGGCCAGTGATATGATAGAAGCTTGCATCAAAAGGTATGTATATGTCTTCTTCAATTCTTATACAAATTATATAATAAAATGGGAAACATAGATCCAAATCCAGGTTTATTAAAATAAAGAAACAGATTATGTGTCTCAGTGAGCATACATTCTCATCACATCCTAGGAGCACAAATAAAAAAAAAAATGCTGCTCATTCTGCTATGGTCATTGCTCATGCAAAGGGGGCAGATGAACTGAAAGCAAGAACTAGCAGCGGCAAATCCAGAGCTCCAGTGGTATCTAGTGATGGTTTAAGCCTTCGAGGTAGTCCAGAGAAGAAGCATATGAGTATTATTTTTGCTACAAGATTACATTAACATAATCTTGCAAATCTGAAATTATTTCTCTCCTCCTCTTCTTTTACTCTCCAGAAATCTAGGGAAGGTCCCTTCTGAAATGCTTCTCATGTATTTAGCTACTTATTTATTTAACTTATATGCCACCCATCTTGCCATTCCATGCCTCTCTCCTCCTTCTATGCACTGAGATATTTTTACTTGATGGTTGTCTAGTCCACAGCTCCTCCTCTTGTCTCCCAGGATCATTCCCACGTACCATTACATGATGACAGATTTTTTAGATACTGATTGCCTTGGGGTATGTATGGGAGAGGAGAGTGGACTAGAACTCATGGTCTCCCAGTTTCTCGGCTGATGCCTTAATCACTACACCAAAAATTGTATCAGAGTTTAACATTTAACTGTTTCCATATATGTACTTCAATTTTATGAAGTCAGCTTTGAATTTCTGAAGTTGGTAAACCAATCATTTGAACCAGCTTTTCATGCACAAAGCTTTCCCCTCTATCCCATAATAAGTCTGCTGACATTTATGATTGTGATGGCATCCAGAATGACAAGTGATTTACTCCATTTAGAATGGCCTGTGATACATTCGGAAACAGTTTCTGCACAATGTGTTCATGGTAGTTGGATGGAGCAAGAAATGCTCCTTGCCTGGCTGGTTTATTCCTTTCATCTGCAGGAAAGAAGACTGGAGAAAAGCATAGGCACATCAGTTATAGATGTTCTTTTCTTATTTGTGCAATCAGGTTTGTCTGCTTTTCAATCCCGTGTTCTGCAATGAAAAGCATTGAGGAATCCTTTCTCCGTTGCCTCTCTGTTCATCTCTCTGTTGCCTCAACCTCCTGCTAAAAAGATAGCATAAATATAAAGAATAGGGGCATAGTGGCTGAGCGGTTAAGACACTACGCTTGTTGACCAGAAGGTCAGCAGCTCAGGAGCTAGAGACCAAGGTGCCACTTAACGGAGTGAGCTCCTGTTGTCTGTCTAGCTCCTCCTAGCAGATGGAAAGCATGTAAAAATGCAAGTAGATAGATAGGTACCACCTTCAGTGGGGAAGATAACAGTGTTCTGTGTGCCTCAGCATATATTCATGCCTGCCATATGACCATGGAAGTGTCTTCAGACAACACTTGCTCTTTGGCTATGAAACAGAGATGAGCACTGCCCCCTAGAGTTGGACACAACTGGCAGGGGAAACCTTTACCTTTAAATGCAAAGAAAGTGGTTCTTTTTTTTCAAGAAATGTAGAGAGGGATTGGAAAGAGAGATTTTATATTTACCCAGCTTTTCCTTCAGAGATTGCAGAGCAGAGATACGTTGTGCCTTTCTCTCCTTCTGCTTTAATCCTGAAATATATATGAGATAGATCAACCTACTTAAGAGCCTTCTCTAGACATTAAAAATATAGTAAAATGTTACTTATGTTCAGGATGGGGGCAAATGCCGCAGCTTCAGCCTGAGCAAGTATAGAGGGAAAACCTCGATAAGAGAGTCTCTTCTATCTCTAGAAATTGGACCTGGAAACATCACGAATGGAGGAAGCTCTGTGCCACATGTTCTCTTTGCACATGAAGAACAATAAAAGGAGAAGATGCTAGTGCACTTGTCCCTCTCTCTCTAAATGTGATTCAAATCCTGGCACTTGACATTATACATAAGTAGGGTTTGTATGATTAGCTCAAAGGCATAAGATAAATTTCTGCCCAAATGGCAAAGAGAACCCATTTTGACCTTCTAACCACTACAGTATACAAATATATACTGTATACAGTACACATCTGGGGAGCAAAAGCATAGAGTAGAAGATGTATTTAACTACAGCCTCCAGCCCAAGCAGTCAGCATTTTTGCTTTCTTCATCATTAGAGGTGATAAAATTGAATATTCCTAAAAAACAAATCCAGCAGTGTCTTCCATTTGCAAGATTTTGAATAACTTGTTATTTTACAAGTTAGTAATACAATTTAGAACTAAATGATTGAATGGATAGGCAGGAGTATAAACATTTTGTGATAAAATTGTAGATATTTGACAACTGAAGTCATGCACAAGGACTTCGGTCACATTGTGACTGCTCCAAGTATCTTCTGAAAGCTTCGTAAGCAGTATGTATGCACTGGTCAAACTGACCATATTCACCATGCTGCATAAATACAAAGTCTTCTGGTACTGTTATGATAACATGATTCATCAAGCAGAGGAAACTATCATATGACCACTGATCCTTAATGGTTTCAGATGATAATAATTCTTCCATAATCTCTTCTTAACTTCACCACACCATTTATTGTTTAATTATCTCTGTGGGAGTCATTTTTATAAAGGAACAATTATTATGCTTTTTCTATCTACTCCCCTGCTCATTTAAAATCTGCCACATGTGCTGAAACTCTTAATGTTTTAAAATTGTCAGAATTCCTGAATATATTATATGGCTGTCTATGATCAGCTTTTGTCAGTTTGAAATATTAACATTTTGTGTTTTATCTGGGCTGTGCTTTGTCAAGCAGCTATTTTATTAAATCAGTATCTAACCTTGAGAGGACTATCAGACTTTAGCATTATAAATATGATAATCCTGTTGGATAATGTAACCTGCATCTAAACATTTCAGATTTGCTTTTCAAATGTTTTCACTGAATTCCCCTTTTCACTTATTTAAAATATGACCAATCTTTCTATTTATGTAATTCTCATGTTTCAATTAATAGAACTAGAACTGCTTTTGAACTCAAAGTGCAGAAGATAAACAAATCAACAGATTTGCGTATTCCTTCCTCTGTATGCACAATGTTCAACGTGCTGGTTGATGCCAAGAAGCAAACTGCTAAACTATGTATTCTGAATGGCGGGCAGGAGGTAAGAGAATTCTTGCATGAGCATTCATGATGCAGAAGCTTAGTAAAGATGCTAAGGATTTGAGGATAATTTTATGCCAAAACATTTAATTATTTGTGTATGTGTGAGAGAAAGAGAGTGATATACACAAGCACATAGACACACATATACTGTCTCCCTCCAGAAATACATGCACATACATTGTCAACCTCATTTTTCCCATAAAACATATGGTCATTCTTTTTCACAAAATACAAAATTACACTGTAATTTGAAGATTTGTTGCTGCTTTAAACAATGTATATTGTTAGGTGTTGGGATTTATAGAAATACAATAATAATTGATAACCACATTTTTAAGAAAAAAGCCCAGATATTCAAAAATATCATCTTCTATTATTTTTCTGAATGCCAATAGATTTAGAGTTGGATTTGGTGATTTCAGTTCTCCTACTGGTAACTAGTTCTTCCAAAACAGTTACCGTATTTACCCCATAGGAAGATGAATTCTTCCCCAGAATAATTTTGTGAACAGGCGGGAGTGTTGGCTTATGGAATAGAAAAAGCTCTTGGAAACAAAACTTTGAGCATAAGATGCAGAGAACTACAGATATCACTGCTGAAAATAGCCAGTACTCAAGACAATTGTGTATTGAATTCAGTCCTTTTTTAAAGACTGAAATAGGGCTTCTCTATCACTCTCTTCTTTCCTTCCCTATCTGTTACCTCTTCTGCTTTCCCATCCCAAAACCAGTTGTATTCCTTGCTTTCCTTTTCCTTTTATGTATAATTATTGTCCCTCTCTTTCCATGTTCATTATGTTTACTTCTTTTTTACTGTTTTTGCTAGAAAGCCAAAGGAACTCTGTGCCTATATATTTTGTGCTTCTGGGTATAATAAGAGTGTTTCTTGTGAAAGATAGAGAATGGTTGGTATGTGTAGATGGGAAATAAATAATTTAATTTACAATTAATTTTATGTGCAATTAGTAGTTAAGTGTAGATAGATTGATCACAGAGGAGATAAATAGATGCCTCCCTCCCACAATATGGCTTTTGACTCTGCACAAGTATCACAGCAACATATTTATCGATGAAGTTAAATATATGAAGTATTTAATGATGAATTTTCAGTATTGGTTTTAGCTGGAATTCTTAACCTATGTTGACAAACTGGGTGTTCCACATGATTTTTTTTCTTTTTTTTTTCTGCATTTTTGGTAGGTTGTTTTAAATTCAGGCTTATCTTCCCTTTGGGTAAATACAGTCCTGTAAATATTTGATGTTTGGAGTATTTAACTTCTTAAAACTGCACTAATTTTTCATGTTTTCAAAATTAACTTATATGAATATGCATGTTTCATAGCTTGGGATATGCTCCCTGCATTGTATTTGACTCAGACTTCCAAGGTTTATTTGGAGGGGCCGAATCACTTTTCAGCGTTTTTGGCATGTTAAGCCATAAGCCTCCATCACCAACACTACCAAAACCAAGAGAAATTGCACTGCCTTTTCTCAATCGCTTTCCCAAACTACATTGTTTCTAGTTACTGTTCTCTTGGTTAATGTGAGTTTAAGCATAACAAACCAGAGAAAAACACTATTTCTTCCTTTTTAAGAAAAGTAAATAATTTAATAATTGGCACTAACTACATATTGTTGGATGTACAATGTAAATCATGAGCTACAAAAAATGATAGCTGCAGATAGAGGAGTCTGCCTTTTCCTGTTCACCAGTCCTCACAGAATAGCAGAGGGAGGCCATAAAGGGGACAAATGCTTCTATAAAATATGAAATGGAAATGCCAAACTTGCTCTTTCCAAGAAGCATTGACCAACCACCCAATCACAGCCCAGACCCTCCCCGGATTTTTCAAATTCACAAGGCTACAGTACCATGGTGTTTTACTTTGCAGTAGAATTGTGATAATTTATGTGGATTTATCTTTGTAGACATCATTATTATATTTTGTCTTTATTTAAACAAGCTTTTTGTTTTATCTGTTAAGGCAGTTATTTCTTATATTCTTTTATAATTATTTTCACAATTCTTTTCTCCATTTTCTTATTTTGTGGGGGGGCCATCGGGGCATCAACCAGTTTGCAAATCAATGGGTAAGTTTATTGCCTTAAATTCTGTTTGTTTGTTTCCAAAGTGTTTCTGTGTTTACATTCTTTGGGTAGAATTGGGGGAGATTGGTTATTTCTGATTATATATCCCCAAACAAAATGAATTCAGGCGGTTATACAAAATTAGAGAAAGTCACATACAGTATGTTTTTGAAGAAATATTAAAGAACAGAAGCCTTATCACTGTATTACCTGGACTTCTCAAAACATACCATTCATTGCATTTGAAAGGATTCTTGTAATCCTAAAATGATTTATTTATAGCATCAAGGTTCAAGTTAATCCTCAAAGGCATTTGTGCTTTTCAGCAGGAATGTCTGCAGTCATTTATCTCTTCACCCTTTGGTTTATTTTCTAAAAGCTGTTCTAATGAATCTGTTCTATTGAATATAAAATGAGACACACACCCTTCCCAATTAACAGGTATCTATTTGGAATTGAAGAAAAACTTGTCTTCCTTTTGGGTAAATATGGTAAATTGGAAAATAAAAGCTGTCAGCTCTCATCCATTTGCAACTCTCAAACAAAAAACTTTCAAAACGGCTCAGCTGTTTACTGGTGCTCTGTCTTCCACTCTCAAAACCACGACTATCTCAGTTTTATTAACCTTTCATTATTCAAACAACACTACAATGATCATTTGTGCCACACTATCAGAGTAAGGACTTTACTTTTGTTTTATCTGACCATCCATCTAACCATATACATATTTTATCAAATTCATCTAGCATATTAATTCTATATTGTAATTTTTTAAATTATTCAAAATACCTTCTGTTATCAGATAATAAAATTAAATCTTTATTACAGTCACAGATCAACATAGAGATATCAAATGGTGCAATCTATTCTACTTAAAAGTCACTACAGCCAAACCAGGTTGTAGTTTTTCTTAGATTTAACAAGAACCAAATCTCATAGAAGGAGCCTATTAAACCAGCAGTGGGCCTTTGCAAAGCAAAATGGTGGATCTAGAGGGGCAAAAATGCCTGATCAAGTGCTTTGCATACTTTTATTTGGCAAAACATAACAGCAGTATCTACATTTATAGCTATATTGGGCATTTCCACGCAGCATTGTTTCTGTTCTCCAATCCCTTTAAAACAGACTGCTGTTTTTATTTCTTATGACTTGGAATGTTAAAAATATTTTGAGAGAATCAAAGATTTTTTTACTAGGTGACCAATTTATTTATTGATTTATTTATTAAATTTATATCCAATGGGAGCATGCCACCAATTAATTCAATCAGTGCCCCAAAAATGGACATGAACTCAATTGATAGATAATCCCCGCCTCACAATTTGACATTTTCAAAACTCTTATGTGTGTTTGGTTCTTTAAAAACAACGAAACCTGAGCATTTATGAAATGGTAAAACTACATAGCTGTATTAAATAAAATCCCATTGAAGCTGTGAATATAACATATACCAAAATTGCAATGAAATACTTCATTTTTCCGTGGCAGCTGCTGAAATGACACAGGGGTTTAACCTCTAAACAGCAAGAATTGGTACTCACTGTAAGGGCACCTTCTGACCATCATCATTATCATTGCATTGATATCCAAATTCCTTGAATCTTTCGTCTAATGAGAAAATCAGAATTAAAAAGCTAAGCAGCCTAGCATTATACATATCTCTCTTCCATTGCAGAAGGGGAGGAGAAAATAAATAATTGTCTGTTATTACAACCTTGCCCATGATTATCCTAGTGACAGTTGTAGCAGTGGGTTGCAGTGTAGCCCCTTTTATATAAGCTGTGGAACTCCCTGACATCACATGTTTTCCAGATATGTTGGGCTTAGTAGAGATGCAGGGCCAACCCTCTCAGGTCAGGGATTAGGAAAGGTTGATAGCTTTAAAAATTTGCCTAGGTAAACCAAGCACAAGGGGTCACATTTAACACAAAGACAACTTTTCTTGAAAATATTTAGTACATATATGTAACACAGTGAAAAGGAAGTAAATTGCCTTCAGAAACCCTAAATTTCAGAAGACTATACCATGGGCTCCTGGAAGTTGAGTGAATGTTTAGACTGATGCTGGCTATTCTTTATTCAAAGCATTATGCTGTTGCTGATTCATCTAGCCTTGAACCATCAAGATAGGGTTAGTCTTTATAAGACACATTTTTTGTGAAGTGGGCTAGCGGAGCATTCTTTGCTTTCAAACAAATGTTCTGATGGAAGAATCACTTTTTCAGAATAAAAAATTCAGAATAAAAGAAGGAGCCTTTGCTCCCACAAACTGCAGATGGATGATTGCTTTATTATAATCGAAAACAGAATGTGAAAGTCTTTCAGATCTAAAATGTGTTTCTTAAAGAAAATGTTTTCATTAGTGAGAAAAAGGCAGTAGCAGAAAGATGGAGAGCAGTAACTGATTTAGCTATTATATCTTTTATAGCTGAGTAATTTATTGCCATCCTTCAAATTTTCTGATTTTTATTTTTTGTCCATGTTTGAGCAGATTGTGTAGGAATTGTATAACCTACAGCTCACTTCACTCTTAAAAGGGTTCTTTGAAGAGCAAACAATTGGCCACTCATTTTATTTCTGAAGAACATAACATGTGAATGAGAGTTATCAGACAGAAAGTGGTTTATTTACTAAATCTTCTTCTCATCTTGCTTTTGCAGCTAAATCAGCCATTTGGGGTGGAGGAATACAGAGCCACCTTAATTACACAGAAGACAAAAAATATCCTTCACATTCCTTTCCCTGAATAATCTCACTGCATCTAAATAATAACCCCATTAGCTGCTTAACTGAAATGCATACATGGGAAATTTTTCTGCATATTTTATGAAAGGAAGTAATTCTTGGGTGGATCATTTTCAAGGCTTTGTTCTTTTAATAATTTTAAGTAACTCTGATCCATCTTTTTTTGTAGCTTTGTGCAAATGTGACTTATGATAAATAGTGTTTTGCTCATTTAATACACTAATGCTGCTTTGGTTTTCTGAAACACAGCAACAATATCATTCAAAAATTGATGAATTGATTGAAGAAACTGTGAAGGAAGTAATTTCACTTCTTGTTTCAAAGGTAAACGTATTAATGTTTTGCAGACAATTTTGCACTTGGGAAAGAGGGAGACATATCCATATCTTCTTTTTACAGAGAAAAAATTGTTTGATATTTTCTGTGTTCCTGTTTTTAAAATAAAATAAGGTTAGTGATTAAGACTCCATGAGTTATCAAGATATTTGTTAAGTGTAAATTGGATCCCAATTTGAACAAGTCTTTATGCAATATCTATTAATGAGATATAATTTTCTTATCTTTCATGCTACAGTGCCTTAATTAATTAACAGCATTTAATATGACCACATTTTTATTCTTCCAGGATTAGCTTTAATTAGGTAAAAAGAATTATGATTTGCTTCATATTGCAGTAGAGGAAAGTTTGTTTTCAACTTTTTCAAAGGTTTTTGAAGCCCATTTTTACTTAGACATTTGTTCCTATATGAAAAGTTAAAAAGACATTTTGATAACCTCTTTTTAATCTTTCTTGTTTATATATTGCTACTCCATTTTTCTGCTTTTGTGTAGTGCAAGATACAATTCTTGAAATAATACTGAGAGTTTGAGTATATATCAAATAATATGGGTGCTAGTAGGCTGGGAGATAAATGGCAAATGACAACACAGATATGGTGACATTATCATGCAAAAACTCCTTTCAG
>JANHZU010003172.1:93228-109591 GCA_032468055.1 Acrochordus granulatus | reverse complement strand
CAAAAACTCCTTTCAGGGAAATGGGTTGCTTAAAAATGTGAAAGTAAATAAATAACATTCTTTTCTCATCATGTTGCTGATGGGTATTGCTGAGATTGATAAATAGATTGACAGACATCAATTTAATGAGGTTCTTGGGATGGAAAATAATGAATTGCACTGTATAAGAATGATTGTTACTATTAGGAAGAAGAGACATGCAACTACCTCTGTGTAGTTGTGTATGTGTATTTAGTGGTTCAGCTCTAGATCTGTCCATAGCCTGAAAACATTAATGAAGTGAAAGGGTTAAGGTAGCCAACTTCAGTTTGAAGATGGTCTTGTGTGACAGTTAGGACCGCAACTAATTCCATGCCTTATGAAAAAGCAGAACAGGCAAATTATTCATGGTCCAGTACAGCACAAAGCATTGTTTTTATGAAGGAAAAACAGCTGATAGTTCTTCAGCATATACTGGGATCTTGCATCAATGAACACAAGCACTGGGCAGGAAGCTAGTGGCGCTCCTTGATAGCAGGTGATTGACGTAGCTATACATGCTGCCCTATACATTCTAGATTAATGTTGGTTGATATTTTTATTACTGTATTTCACTTACTGTAAAATTGTGTATTGAATATCCATTCAGATAAACAAAATAAGGATGTAAAGCACAAGAACAGTGCCCACCTTTTTCTCTCTTCCACTGGAAGAATATAAGCAAATACTGTATATATGCTTAGTTCTGACATTTTAGTAATTAATAATTTTAAAATTAATTATTTTTACATTCAATCTTATATTATTTTACACTGTCTTAAAAGGGGAGCTTCAATAGTGCTAAAGTTTTATTTCCCATCATTAAAGGGTAAAAAAAATAAGGCCAAGGAATGATTATAAATCTGTAGTAATGTAGTAATATTAGATCCAGTTTAAAATCCAAATAAAAATGCATAACGATTTTTCTGTTGCTATGAGGCAATAGAACTAAGAAAAATATAATCATCTTTTCCCCTTTTCTTAGTTTTCCAAGTGACTGCAAAAACATTATAATACTTGTTTTTTGTTTTGTGTAAAACATGTTTTGATGCATTGAATTTTAGTCAGGCACCTTTACCAAATTAAATTCAACAAAATAAAGTAATTCAGAATTCCAATCAATTTAGGGACATTTAAACTAACATTTTGAAAAATTACTCTTGAAAAAGATGAGGATTCGTTTACAAACACAATACTGCATTTATATTCTAATAGGATCCCAGAGAATTAGTGTCATGAATAAAGAAGTGCCTTAGTTCTCCATTTACTTACTTATAAGCCTGTCTCTCATTTCTTCTTCTATATTGATCTTATAACAGTCTTTAAAAACAAAGATATATAAGAAAAACTATGTGTGTGTATTTTTATTTATTTTATATCGTTACATTTTTAAACTGCCCATTTCCCTCAGAAAGGAATCCTATGTGAGTGTGTGTATATGCCTGTGTGTATCTGCAGATGTATGTATAAAGATAGAAGAAAAACAGAATAAGAATGATGATATAGCTTACCATTATCACTCTGTTAAACCATTAGGGGTCTTGGATTGCTGCAAGGTGAGACTTTCAAACCCTTGTAGAGAACAAGAAATATGACACTGTTATGACACGGTTAGAGTGGCCATTAACAACATGCCAGATGGAATTTTGTCCTGTCCTCTCACTTACAAGATACTATTGCTATATTCTAAGGATGTGATTTTAGATGTCAAACAATTACTCTTTAAAATATTAGTAAGATTATATATTCTATTATTATAAACATTTTTCAGTCACTGTGACAATAATATACTTATATAAATATTTGTATTCATACATCTAAGAATGTATGAATATGTTTACATATTCAAGATATGATAAAGTTTTTATTATGGTTGTTATCACTTAGAACTTATTTAGCTTGTCATTTTTTATTAGTTGTTTAAAATAATTGTGTTGATAATTTTAGAAGATGGCTATATTCTGAGTCTGTGTGTATATAGTCTGATTAATGGGCAACAAATGTGGCTTTTATTACAAAAAGGAAATAAGAAAGGCATAAGATACTTCCTCTTAATATTTTGTACCCAGGAATGGAGAGCCAAGCTTATTATAACACAACTGAGGTATAAATAGTCCTACAATTCTATTTTAATAAAGAGCTTGAACGACAGTGTGGGAACTGTTTAAGCCTTTTCTCTTAATCTTGCTTGTTTGCTTACTTTTTTTCATAAGTAGAAAACAAACTGAGAGATTTGAAGAAAAGATATATTGTATAGCACTGAAAGAACTGTGGAATAGCACATTTTCTTTTTTCCCCTATTGACTATTCTTCTAATCAAACTCCAATTCCTAATTCTTTAATGTTTAATTTTGCCCTGATTATATTATGTCATATTGTTTAGATTAATGTGTTCAGTGGTCCATTGTGTTATGTGGAATAGTTTATAAATCTACATTGTGATACATCTACATTGCAAACATTGAAATGAACAGTGATAGCTACCTCAATATGCTCTGAAATTGGCTGGTTTTTACAACTTGGCTCTTTCCATATCTGTTAGTCTGTAGTTGAACTAATCTCCAGATACAGTACTTTGTTGTCAAGGAATGATAAAAATTGGAATACACCTGATTGGAGAAGACTGCTACATTATTATTTTATTTGTTAAGATAAGACGGAAAACATGGGCTGTCAATAGTTTCTCTCAACATTTGCTAGGTAAAGTTCATGAAAGTTGGAATTCAATGGATGAAAAATACATGGCACATTCTTGACAGATTTTGAGGGTTAATTCTCCCATTGCAATTAACCATTCATTCTGTCTTGTTTACATTTAATTAATAGAAGCAAAGTTATTAAGAAAGGAGCCGAGATTGTTTTTTCCCCTCTTTGGTATTACTATAACAGTAATCATTTAGTAACAGAAGACCAATACCAGTTTCAAACTGCATTAACTGAATAAATTAATTTTATTTGTATAGAAGTACTTTATTCATTCACTCTTTTAATGTTTATGAATATTCAGAGTAACTGGCTACTGTTGAAAGAAAAAGGGGTTATATAAAAACATGCATGATTAACATTACAGTCTGTGTATGTATAAAATAAATCCTGGATGGATCAAATGCATTAATACCCATTTAATTT
The DNA here is from genome assembly GCA_032468055.1 of Acrochordus granulatus. NCBI lineage: Eukaryota > Metazoa > Chordata > Lepidosauria > Squamata > Acrochordidae > Acrochordus > Acrochordus granulatus. The sequence goes on along the minus strand of JANHZU010003172.1, from coordinate 106,444 downwards.
CATTAGATCTAACTAAGCATCCAATAGAAGACGCTATTTGTAGCTCATGAAGTTCTTTGTGCTCTCTAAGCTTGGTTCTTTACTTGCAGACATTTCATTACTCAACTAGGTCACATCATCAGTATGAGTGAATATGGGGTTTGCTGCCTGTTTATATACAGTAGCTTATCCTGTCAAGGTTTTCTCCTTGGTAGTACCTTGATCAGGATATTGTTTTCTGCATCATTGTTTGTCTGGTGTTAATCCCTGATTATCTGGGTATTGATTGCTGGAGAGGGTGTGTTCTGGTTTTTTGGTCTTGGCTTTTTTTAATTGTCTCTTTTGAATACTAAGTAAATCTGATTTACCTCTATGTGGCTATTAATGACTGATTTGTCTGAATGCCAAGCTTCCAGAAATTCCTCACTCTTTTTGGATTTGCCTTGGTCTAAAATGCTAAGAGTTTCCCAGTTGAAACTGTGGTTGGGTTTTTCCATGTGTTGTAAGTTTTCATCACTAGCATTAGCAGGGCAAGCCACTATATATAAACAGGGAGCAAACTCCACAGTCACACTAATGATGTTACCTAGTTGGATAATAAAACATCTCAAGCAAGCAGCCAAGCCCAGAGAGCATCAGAGGCTCCACATATCTAACTAAGGACTTGGCATAAGGAAAGGTCTCCCCTCCCTACCACCTTCTGCAGCTGTTTCAAGTAATTTCAAACCCTTTTATATATTATGAATATTTATACTGTATTTCTTAATATAGTTTGTTGCAGTGTTGGAAGGTGTATTATCTAAATTATCAAGGTATGATGAAGGCACCTTCTTCTCATCAATACTTTCATTCACTGTAAGTACAACTATTGAATATTGATTTGAAAAATGCAATATAAGCCAATAATACCAAGTGATATTTGTTTTCTACCTTTACATTTTCTAAAGGTAAAAGCGGCTGCAAAATATGTTGATGTTCCTGTAAGTATTTTTCATTTTAAGTATGAATGTGATAAATCAGTTGCTTTCTACTCTGTGTACATTTTCATGTATCATCATTGTATTTCTTTTAAAGATTCATTATAATTAGAAACCATGTATTTAAGCAGATACTTCTTGCCCCAGGAGGGCATTTCATTTCCCTTAAGCTACTATAAAAATCTCAGAGCAAAGCTTTGAAAGATTACTGTCAGTGTACTTTTTCAGTTGTGCAGGAGTGAGGATTGTAACCTAGAAACTGTACCACGGGGGAAATTTTGTCATTTGGGTGTTATTTTTCCTAGGCGTAATTCACTGGAGTTTTCATGAAAGTGAACAGTTTACAATTATATTCTGTGCCCATGAATATCTGTTTTATAATTTCAGGTATCTCTGTTGCATTAAATGAGTATATAAGTTTCTCAAATTTTTGTGGACATGTGGAGCTCAAATTTTTCAAGTGCTAAAAATAGTAAGATTTAAATGTCTAGTTCCAAATAGATATTTCTTTTTAATCTATAGTCATGCTCCTTTTTTTCTAATGTTGTAACTTATAATAATCAGGTAAAATTATGAATGACAGAGTATAAACAGATTTTGAATCTAAAGCAGGTTTTCGGAATTTACCTGCTCTTTCCCCATACCTAAACGTTTTTGTACAATTCTAGAAATTACGATTAAACACAGTGTTATGTAGCCTAATACATAAACAAGAAGGGCTTTAAATAAGAAAAATATCATTTTTTATATTTTAAAATGTACTTTTAATATTCTAAATAATAAAGCTTTTTCCCAATCTCTCGGGTGAACTGTCATTTACAGACCTGTGTTTCCTGTTTTCCTGACCCACCTTTTCTTTTCTACTCCTGTTTTATTTCAAGTTGTAATTCATATAGTAGAAGATCTGGGTATAGTAGGTATTGTAGGATGCCATTTGGAAAACTTGGTTTATCACTGATGGCATATCATTTTTCCAAATCCCATCCTAAATGCAAACCCCACCTTAAAATAAAAAAGCATAGAGAGAAATATAAGTGTACAGCCATGCAGATCAATTCTGTTAGTTCTTCAGTATAAAATTGTCTTGGTCTCATAGTTATTTTGAGACATTATGGTCTGAACCTGAAGGATATCAAGTTCTGTGGCCAGATACATGTGGAGCAAGATGTCAGACTGAAGTCAAAAGTCAGACTTCCTCCAGGAAGAAGTGATTGACAAATATAAGTCAAGAATTGAGAATAAGGAGAGCTCAAAACAGTTCTGTTGTTCTTAACATTTGTTCTGTTTGGTTGCTGGATCCATGTGTCTTATACTGCACTCACTTTAGTTCACATATGAAAGGTATCAATGCATGATGCTAAAAGGGGTTTCGTTTTTCAATCAGCTTATTGCAAAGCATATAATTAGGGTTGAAAAGGAGTGACTAGCCCAAGGTCACCTAATTGGCTTCCATACCTAGGGGAAGACTAGAACTGGATCTCCTCATTGATAGTCCAGTACCCTAAGCACTGCATAACATTGGTTTTCTCAGAGCAGCTATATCAAGCAGGATGGGGAAAAGCAGAGACCAACATCCAGGTTAATTTCTAAGAAAAGGGAGTAACAACTCATTTCTGCTGGAAAAGAGTTTTTTTTCTAAAAAGGTTGCTTGTAAGCTTTATTTGTAAAGGTTAGTGGTAATATGGTAATGGAATTGGTGATATCATTTGGAACCTTTTAAACTTTTTTTTTATAATTTTATATCTACTCACCAAGCAGATTTTTTGGGCTTGCTCATCTAAATTGCAGGACAAGGAATTCATACACATGTATTCACAGATGAAGTGAGACATGTCCTACACAGTTTAATAGGCTGGTTTTAGCTCCTTAGAAGGATGGATAAAAGTTGGAGGTGATACATAAGTATAATTCTAGGTTATAACTTACACTAGGAACTGGCTTTGTAAGTATAATGGTAGCTTAGTATAATGCTTACATTCTGCTGATAAGAGGACCATTTTTGTATTGTAATTGTCATTATAACCAAAAGACCTGAATAAATTCTCACAGTTTAACTCAAGATGCTAGACTCTTCAGGGATATATTTTCCCAAATATTCCCAACATTTAAGACAGAAGAAAGAAAAATATTTTTCAAAGAGATATTGAAAAAAGGATCTATTACTTTGAGAAATAAAGAAAAATAACAGGATATATATCATAAGGTACTTTGCTAGCTCAGGAAAGCATGTATAGGACTCCCTCCTCTATTTTTTCTACATAACAGGAGAAGTCAGATGGGCTGAAAGACAGTGGCTAGTCCAAAGTCAGCATAGCTGAAACTGGACTTTAATTTGGGTCTCCTAGTCCAAATCTTTAACCACTGTACCACACTGTCCTAACAATGGTATGATTGCTATAGCCTTAATTAGGGTATAACAATGACTCTACAATGCTTCAACATTTCAGGGGCATCCCACTCCAGTGCCTTATACATGGTTCAGATAAGAGAATCCCTTAAGTATTTCTGTATTAAATTCTCCCTTTCCCCAACATTGGGGAATGAAAAATAGCCAATAATGGTTACATGAGGAAAAAGAAAAAATACATATTCCAGAGAAGTGCAGCAATGGGTCAAATCGGGAGAGAATTTGCAGAAAATTGCATATACAGTACTTCACAATTCAAATTAGATTGTTTGGAAAGGGGTGATACCACAGAAAAGTAGTACTGTTGCTCAGTTGTCAGATTCTGTAAATGGTTCATACATCACTTCTTCACATTCATATGCACACTTAAACCCAATCTTCTCTCTTGTGTTAGTGCAAATATGCTGTATGTGGTTGGAATCCATTAATTCTTTTTGAACAAGAAGTTGGTGCAATCAGAATTTGAAAAACATCAGTGGTAAAGGATACACAACACAATTCTTGTTCGTTGAATGTCACTGTAGCAAGTACATATTTGTTATTTTGTGTTTAAAAACATTTTACAATCCTAATTTAGAGAAGAAAATTAATCCATTTCAGTCCTTAATTGTCTTTTTGTCTTTTATAAAACATGATAAAGACCAGATAAAATTCATTTATTGAATGAATTTTATCTGGTCTTTAGGGAAGTTGAGTCCAGCATAATTGTCCATTTCTGTCCTTACAGCACTCCTGTCTTTATTATTCCTCATGAAGGAATAATTTCTCCTTTCTAGTAATAATTTCTCCTTTCTGCAGGAGTGTAGGAGTCATTAATTTGAGATGCATCTGGAAATGTGTATCTTTTGGAGACTTAAATTTTTCCTGGATTATCCTGTAGATATTGCTAGACAATAAAACATTCTGTAAATGAATGGGAACGGCTGATACTTCTGTCTGTGCCTTGATATTAGTATGAAATAGTCATTTCCGTTGACCTGTTTTGCAGAATTGTGTTGATTCTTTGGTTTATTAAGTTAGAAGATGAAATAAGTAGACTGATTATTAGAATACAAATAGTATACATTTCATATCAACAATGCTAAATTTGGAACATATTTCTGGCAATCATGGCAGAGAAGCCCCCTTATTTTTCACCTTTAGAACTGTGACAGGTTTATATATACTATTAAGTCATTTGAGAGAACAATTTCACATGAGGCTCTGGATAAAATATTTAGAAACGTTTGTTCAACTTATCTATTTCCTTGACCTTTATCTAGTCTGTCTTTACTTCAGTCCCAAGAATAGTGCCATGTCAATAATTTCTTACATACTTGTATAAGTTGATACAGAAGAACTTTTCCTCTTTAAGGAAACCAATAATGTAAAGATTTTTTAATACCACATTTTGTGGGATAGAAGCATTACTGAATGTTCTAAAATATTAAATCTATCCACAAAATAAATGCATTGAGCTTGAGATAATCTTTGCATAGCTTTCCTTGCCTTTCTTTTTCTTTCCTTATCAAAGACATAGCCCTAATAGAAAAAAAGATTTCCCTGGAACAGATACAATTCATTGTTGTTGTTTCTTTATAAACAAGAACTATCCTTGGATTTTGGGAAAATTAAATTTTAAGGAGTTGTTTATTAAAAATACAAATTCTTCACATTTGTCTCCTTAGAAAATGGAAGTAACTGTGTGTGTGTGTGTGTGTGTTAAAGAACTAAAGATGTCTTAAAAGAATTAAGAGGAGGAAAAATGGCCTAGAGAAAAGAAAATCAGGAAGTAAAACTTGTATTCTGCATTTCATATACCCTATTTAAAAGACAAAAGAAAAATCCAATCTATAATAGCATTAAGTTCTGCCACATAGAAGTGTAGTTATACTTCCTAAATCCTTTTAAAATGTGTTTTTTCTTAAGTTGCAGAAATAATATTTACATATGTAAAAATATTTTCAATGACAAATCACAAACATTTTAAATGTATAATGCAAAGACCAGTTAATCAGGTTGTTTCAATCATTCAGACCAACTCGAGTCCGTGTTTTCTGCTTCAATTTCTTCTGGTGATCCAGATGATCAGGATGGTATACATTTTGTAAGGAAATGATTTCACATTTGGCTATACCATTGAGATAATAGTTAAATCAATTCACTCAGCATCAGCAAAAGAACCTTCGTTAATTGACTAATTGAAGTTTTAGTCTACTGTTACTCAGACAATGGTACAGAATTTGACCACTCTCTATAGAAATGTCTGAACAATGATCTGACATGTCAGGTACATAAAATTCAAATTCTCTGCCTGACATTTTCAATAAAATGGATGTAATAAAGTGGGAGAAATATCCTTGCAAAAAGGCAATATGTGTATAACAGATGTAATGACAAAATGAATGTCTTAATATCCGCCAACCAATAACACTGAAGCCAGAAACTTAAAACCATCATGTTAAGTTGTAGAAATTCATTAAATTATTCAGCCAGTACGAATAAAAGTAAGGTCTATGTTCCAACTATTAATTTTATCCTTATTATCACTGGTTAAGATGTTGACCTATTTGGGGGCAGATTCTATCCCCACATGCTTGGAACAGCTTGATTCTATTTAAATGACTACCAAATGGCTTAGGCTTTTGTGGTAGTGACTTTGCTGAATAATCCCAAGGAAAAATACTTTTTATACCCAAGTTTAATGAAGTATGAAGTAGCTTTGTGTGTGTGTGTGTGTTAAAGAAATTATTTTAAATGTATATTTAAGCACTGGGAGTCTTCTTCATTGAAAAAGCAACATGTTCTTTTCAAATATTATTAACATTCAGTAAAAAGGTTCAGTGTGTCCTTCCGTATTTAAATCTGTTGCTTGGAGGGCAGAAGAAAGCTGTATAGAAAGGACCCCCCTCCCTCACCAGTGAATGGAAGGGACAATCCACACCTGCAGGATTAGGTGAAGCCACGGGAAGTAAGAGCCCCAGAAGCAGCATATAATTAACCAGGAATTTTCTGTCTTTTTGAAATTTTCTGTCTTTTTGAGATTTTTAATTTTGAGGTTAACAAGTGATTAACCTCAAGAAAAAGATCTATTGTGGTTAATTTCTTGTTTTAAACTCTTCTATTTTTTTCTCTTGCCAGTGCATTTGGTTGCCTGTATTACGAATCAAACAGCATCCCTTTTAGAATCCTTCATTTCCTTGTATTCTATTTCATGCTTTTGCCTTCTCTGTTTTTCCATTTAGTTGTGTGCAGTTTTGGCAGGTAGGTATGATCACCCTGAAAACAATGACTCCTTGCCTAAGTAAATTAAAATTCCACCAAAAACAAGCAAATGCAAAGCTCTAGCCTACCATTTCCTCTTAAAAGTTGGCACCTTATCAAATGTTCACCCAGCAAAATGCTCCTTTCCATTGTGCATAACGCAGGCAACCAATCTTTAGAAAAATATCACGCAAATGTTAATTCTTCTTGTATAAAAATGCCCTTGGACTAATACTGTAACAGTGACACAGACTAACACTGCTGAGTGTCTGTGACAAATTTAATTTTTTAGCATCAGATGGCAAGCAAATCTATTAGACTTACCCAACTTCTAAAATTTGTAGTCAATACTATTAATAACATACAGGCTGTCTTATTGCTGCAAAGAGAGTTGTACAGTTTATCATGAAGTGGCATAAACGTCTAGAATATAAAGATCAGGAAAGTCATATATTCCTCTGGTGCCCATAAACTCAATTCAGTCCAGTTATACCTTTGCCCTCAGCTTCTATACAGTGTTTTGGGGTGAAGACTGATCCTGATGGCAATAAATGGTTTTATATCAGTTTGCTTCCAGTGTCGCTAATCACAGTGTCCTGCCAACATAACCGTGTGACCCACACTCAGAATTACAGAGATGAAGGCACCTTTGGATCATCAGGATCAATCCCTAACTCAGTTTAGTAGAATCAATAAACTTTTGTCATCATCATTGTATCCAAAAGAAATGAGAGATCCTTTTAAAAACTGCTTTCTTTGCTTAGAATACAGCAAGGCTTCAGTCGATACAGTACTGGGGGAATATGCCAAATTTGATTCATGTGTACAACCATCCATCTTTATCTGTTGGTCCTAAAACCTGAATTGCAGGAAATCACAAATGTTTGGAATGACACTTTGAAAAAGCAGCTTTAGGAACAAGGAACAGAGAAACAGCAGGAAATGAGCTTAAATCCCCTTCCCATCCTTTGCTTTCCACTGCAAGCCTCCTTCCCTACTCCAGACTATTTCCTGTAGGATTCCAAATGTGCTTTCCACATGTTTAGAAACTTGCAAGAAAAAAATGATTTATTGTATCTAACAAGATTTGTATGAGAATTTTTCTTGGTTCGTGTCAGAAGCACCTACAAATTATGTAGATGTATAAACACTGTGCACAAATATATTAATATATATATGTAACATTTAAGATTAAAACTAGATGGCATTTGCCCAATATCGGGCCACATCAACAGCATTTTCTCTTGCCAGCATGAGGTCTTCCTCTGTACATGTTGATGGGCATTGTGTACATCACTTCATATGGAAGGTGATTTGCTCTTCCCCACATTCACCCAGGATATCTTCTGTCCGGAAACCCCATTTTCTCAAATTATCATTTGATCTCCCTACCCCAGCACACAGTCTATTTAGCTATTTCCAAACAGGCCAAGATTGTTCTTGACCAGGCAGCAAACAGTCATGGGGTTGTGCCCAGTCTTCTGGAAACTCCTTATTTGCCTTCCATATTTCCAGGGAGGTCTGTGGAGGCTGATTATTAGGGGGAATGGAGATTCTGAGGAAATTATTCCTTGATCTCAGTCTCAACCATGGCAGCCGATGGCTGTATAATAGATGTGTTTCTCTGGACATCACTTTAACCCACTCTTTCTGTGCAGCACTTTTTCAGCAGTATTTTGGAGGAGGGATACCAGCTAGATAGTAAATCTTTTGTATTGGGGTCAGTGTTAGACACCCTGTGACCAGTCTCACTGTTACATTTAGGGCCGTATACACCTGTTTTGCATATTTTCATCTATACCAAACAGAGCTAGCATATTCTCCTACTGAGTAACACAGGGCTCATGTGGAAGTTCTTAGTATGTGTGGTAGGACACCCTATCTTATGCCTGTTATTTTCTTCAAAATTCTGTTTCTAGCAGATACTTTCTATTTGGTCTTAAAATAATGGTTCTTGAAGCAATCCAGGGTTACTCCCAGATATTTTAGAGTAGCACGGTGTCTAGATTGGTACCATTCCAGTGTACCTGCAATGTTTTAATGCCTCATGGTTTTTCAGATGAAAGGCACAAAGTTGTGTTTTTAAGCAGTTTGGTTTCAGCTGGCTATCCCTATACTGTATATAGTCATTAGGTTCAAGGTCTCAGTCAGTTTTTCCTTGACAGCCTCAAAGGTTATGCTCTGTGCAGCAAAGTTCCTAGTACCTTCTGACAATGGTTAGTGTATATGTTAAACAACATAGCAGCTAACATACTACTCTGCAGAAGTGCATTTATTTGGGTTCTCCATTGGCTGTGTTGTCCCTGAAAATTGACAAAAAATCTATGATTTTCTAGTAAATCATATGATTTTCTAGTAAACAGCCCACCGGCTCATCTCTCCCCATCCTTGCCCTTTTAGCTGCTTTGCATTCTACTGCCCCATCGCTCCCAGCTGACCTTCACCATCTTTTTTCTCTCACTGCTGAGATGCACCTGACCTGGCTTTTCATGAAGCAGCTGCTGGTCACATAACTCCTTCTTCCCAAATCCACGTATGGCCTTCCTGAGGCCTCATGGGGATTTGCTCACTTGTCATTCTCATATGACCTTAGTCACCTCACCACTATTTGGATTGCACTGGCAACCAGTAGGTTTGTGGAAGTCATTCAAGGTTGGTTGCCATCTATAAAGCCTTACACTGTACAGTGTTGAGTTAATGCAGGACTTTTGGTCTCTTACTTTACTCTGTCCCGCAGGTGGGTATGCTCTTTTAACAAGTCTCATCTGATGGAACCCAGAAGGAGACATGTCTCCTCTGCTTCTTTGATTTCACTGAGAGCTGGATGGCCTTTGAAAGTCTGGATTCTTTGCTTGAGCACTGGGCAAGAAAGTTGGATGAGCCTGTCGTTAAGGAATGCTTAGGTAGACATAGACAATCTGTTTTTAGGATTTTTTGTTTGATATTCTGTTTGCTATTTAATCTTGAATAAATATTAAACAAAATTAACTTATAAGTTGGGTAGCCATATAAAAGATGGGGAGTTCCCGGCCCACCAGAATTAGCAGAGGAGTCCTTCTCTGGTTCCTGTCAGCTAAGGAATTCCGGCTGGCGGGGTCTAGGAGAAGAGCCTTCTCTGCTGTGGCTCCTGCCCTATGGGACATCTTGCCCCTCAAGCTGAGGGCTGCCCCCTCCCCGATGGCCTTCCAGAAGGGCCTTAAGACCTGGCTCTGCGAGATGGCCTGGGGCTCCAAGGGGGGTTCATTATCATCCTAGAGGTGGCTGATGGATTCCTAGCCATCCTCACCCCCCTTTTTATATACTAATTCTTTTTAGCCCACCTTGCTAGTCTGCCGGGTTTTTTGTTTTTATTTTAATGTTTTTATTTTATTTTTAATGTTTTTAATGAATGTTTTTAGAGTTGTTCTTGTTAGCTGCCGAGAGTCTCCAGATTTCGGCGGCATATAAATAAAATAAATAAATAAATGGAATGTATCAATGTACACATGTATAAATGGAATGTACTGAAATAAATAATAAATAAATGGGTTCAGTTGGGAGAATGGGTTTTAACCAAGTTCAATATTACAGAAACAAGCTTGCTTCAGCTTAAACCTACTCTACACTCTACTTCTGTTACATCTACAAAGAGGAAGTTGGAAACATCATGAAAGGCAACACACTACAAATGACACTTGTTGAAAAATCAACAAGCTTCTCTTGCCCTGCCTTTGTGTATCCTATATTAGCTGACTAGAGTGGATACAGTATGCTGGAATTAGATCATGGGTATCTTCTTATATTCTTATGTTTCTACTTTAATATGTTACTTCTGAAAAGAACGATTATGGTAATATAAACTATTAATATTAACAAGCCTTGATCAGAAACTATGGTTTACTCCTGACTTATATGAACAAACCATTGTTTGTTCAGATCCTCTACAGTTTGCCTGTCAAGCAAACAGGTCAGCAGAAAATGCTGTCAATATGGCACTGCATTATATCCTACAATATCTTGACCTATGCATGGGTCCCCTTTGTGGATTTCAGCTCAGCGTTTAACACCATTTTCCCATCTACATGTCATTTAAAAGATATGCAGTAACCAAAAATCAAGGAAAAAAACAAACAGAGATACACCCACTCTAGCAGCTATAAACAGAAAGTCGCACCAGGTATAATCAGAAAATAAATAATACACTAATAAAGGAACTATCTAGGAAGAAACTATACTACAACTAAAACTAGCAAATCAACTTGTCTTGCTTGGGTTCAGTTTTAGCCTGTTTCTTCCTCTCCAGACCTTGACAGCTTCCGGATACAGGGACTGGACTTTAATTGTACTGCCGGTGCAGCCTTCTGTGATAATGCATAATTGGGTATCATCAGTCCTCTCCCAAGAGCCTCAGAAGTTGAAAACTAGATAAGAGAGGATCAAAGACATGTCCCCACTTCAGAGGCCACCAAGCTGATCTCTCCTCTCTGCAACCACCAATAAATCGACAGTCAAAGGAGAATTATTGTTTCTTAGACTAACTAAAAACAGCTTATTAGGATTTACGTTGCATGTCTCAACTATTTTAATATAACAGGAAATATTTTTACTTAAAGGTTTTATTAAGTGATTGTTCATTAAATATTTTACATCTTAATTAGATAATGTAGTTTCATTAGTTTTAACTGCAGGTTTTTTCACTGTAAATTCTTTGAAACATCAGTTGTGTGTGTTCAGATGTGTATATATAGCAACTAAAACTATTTAAAAGAAAAAATATTTTTTCAGCAAATTTATCAGAGATAATCACCCTGTGTATAGGGCAGGGAAGAAAAAGTATAAAGTGTTTTAAAGAACTGTAATTCTAATTGGTAATGTCACCAGCTGTTGCAGCGATCTTACTTGTGTATATTCTTCTATTAATTAGAGTCTCATGCCACAAGCTACATGAAAATATATTCACTAGGTGTGAAATTCCCATATGTCACAAATTAGGTAAATATCTCCAAGAAAAAGGAGAAAAAACTGCTAATGGGAATTTTTCCCTCAAGAATTGACTATTTTCAGGATTTCTAAGAAACTTAAAAACAGATTTACATGAATATAGTAAGTTGTGATTTGTTCTAAAAAATTTTCTTCAACATAACAATTCACAAATTTTTGTAGTCGGAAGAAATGAATTTAACAAATTCAATATTGAAACATTACATCTTAACTTTAACTCTCTGAGACAGAGTGAAAAAGTGTCATTGTCCTTCCTCATACAATTATGAATTATCATACTATTACCATACTTCTGGTGTTGAAATTTACTTAAAAGTGTTTACTTCACAGAATACCTAATGCTCCTAATCCCGCAAACAAAAAAAATTTGCTCAATCAGAATGCTCCATTCATGTTCCAATGGATTTGGTCCTCTGCCAGTAACAAACTAATGAGATGGGAGTGAAAGAGGAGCAACATTCAATTATTAAATTTGGTGAATTTATACACCACCCGTCTTTCTGCCAGCGACTCTGGGTGACTTGCAATAAAATAAAAGTCATAAAACTGTTATTCACAGCAATATATTGAAAATAGGATAAAATAATAAATAGAAATAATAAATTATTCTCCATTCTACCTTTGCTTTCGGTAGAAGAGAAATAATCTCACAACAGAATGAATGGAAAGACAATATGGAAGCTGCTTGAAGGTACAGATATGAATTGTAAAAAAAAATTTGTCACTGAGTGCAACTATAATATATGGAGTTATACTAAAGGGAACTATGAAAAAGCATCCTTAGTGAAAGCACCTGTAGATGAGGAAACATGTATGTAAGAGAGCCATTGTTCCAAAACCGATTTGTGAAAATCATGAATTGTGATTCACAAATGTGACTTGTGATGAAAAGTGTTAAACAAGGAGCCTCCAGCGCAATGAATGGACTTAAAAATAAAAGTGCCTGGGGATGATGCTGGAGTAAGGGAGTACTGGAAAGAATAATTTGAAGATTTGTATTGAATCATAATGAAATAGAAGTGTTAACATATTACAGATAGATCCAAAGTAAAAAAAGAAAGGTGTTTTAGAGTAGATGCCTCCTTAAAGAAACTGTATGTTCTTCTGAGCTCACATGCTAGTTATCTCAAGAAAATACACATTTGAGTGAAGGAGCATGCCCAGACCCGTTCTGAAGCACCTTGTTTTCTTCTGTCAACGCAAGAAAGTATGGTGTTCACTCGGTTAGCTAACATTATTTGTGTATAAATTAATAAGAAATACTTCTAATTGTGATAGAAGTATAATATTGTTTGGGCTGTTGTTCAATCATTCAATCACTCAGTCATGTCGATCTCTTTGTGACCTCATGGATTGCAGCACACCAGGTCTCACTGTCCTGCACTGCCTCTGGAAGTCCATCACATCTGTAATGCTATCTAAACATCTAATCTTCTGCTGTCCTTCATTTGCTTTTAGTCTTTTCCAGCATCATGGTCTTTTCCAATGAGTCCTCTCTTCTCATTAGGTGGCCGAAATATTTCAGCTTCAGTATCTGTCCTTCCAGTGATCAGTCAGGGTTGATTTGCTGTAGGATTGACTGGTTTGATCTCCTTGCCGTCCAAGGGACCCTCAAGAGTCTCCTCCAGCA
>JANHZU010003172.1:65242-93128 GCA_032468055.1 Acrochordus granulatus | reverse complement strand
TAAATCTATTCCTCATTTCCACTGTATATTCATAAGGAATATCATTGAGGTCATACCTGAATGGCCTAGTGGTTTTCTCTACACTCTTCATTTCAACCTAAATTTTGCAATAAGAATCTCATGATCTGAGCCATAGTCAGCTCCAGGTCTTGTTTATATTTATAGAGCTTCTTCATCTTTGGCTGCAACAAATATAATCAATCAGCTTTTCGTATTGATGTCCATGTGTAGAGTCACCCCTTGGGTTGTTGGGCAAGTGTATCTGTTATGACCAGCATATTTTCTTGACAAAATTATGTTAGCTTTTGCCCTGCTTCATTTTTTTACTCCAAGGCCAAATTTCCTGTCCAAACTCCAGTTGTCTTTTGACATCCTATTTTAGCATTCCAATCTCCTATGACGAAAACAACATATTTTTTTTATTTGAGTTCTAGACTGTGTTGTAGGCCTTCATAGAACTGGTCAACTTCAGTCCCTTTGGCATCAGTGGTTGGGGCATAGACTTGGATTACTGTGATGTTGAAAGGTTTGCCTTGGATTCAAACCAGGATCATTCCATTGTTTTTGGATTATACTCCAATACTGCTTTTCCCACTCTTTTATTGACTAGGAGGACTACTCCATTTCTTCTAAGGGATTCTTATCCACAGTAGTAGATATAATGGTTAAATTCACCCATTCCTATCCATTTTAGTACACTGATTCCCAAGATGTTAATGTTCAATCTTGCCATCTCATCTTTGACTACATCCAGTTTACATCGATTCATAGATCTTACATTCCAGGTTTCTATGCAATATTGTTCTTTAAAGCATTGGACTTTCCTTTCATGTCCAGACACATCACAGGTGAGTCTCCTTTCGGCTTTGGCCCAGCCATTTCACTCTTTGTATTGGTTGGGACATAACTGTAAATCCACTTTTGTGAACAATGATAATGAGATTTGAGAAATAGTCACAAAGCCTGTATTATTTGCAATTCTGTAAACATTAACAGATTCCAATAGAAAAGAATATCTGTTGCTGATGTTTGAACTGTTGTAGTTCTTGGTCCTCTCTGAACTTGGTTGTTTGCTTGCAGATGTTGCATTACCCAAAATGATATTCAAAATTGGTAAGGAATTACCCAAGCTCTCCAAACAAACAAGCAAGCTCAGCGAGCACAAAGAACTATTAATTAGATAGATTGCATGTTGCAACAAGGAGCATCATTCTAAAGATTAAAATATCAGAGGCCAAAATAGTTGTGTTTGACAGGGAATCATTACAATTATTTTGCAGTGTTTTTCTCACTCAAAAACATTGCAGTCATTCATTCTGATTGCAAGTTAAGTCAGTGGCAAAAACTGGAACAAGTAATAAATTTTTGTCTCCTAATAAGATGTTTTCTAAAGGTGGTAAGATGGATGGAAAACGATTAAGAAGGTCCATGCTTATAGAAATGATGCAGGTAGTATATAATCTGTTGGATGGAATGAAAGTTGAAATAAGCTAAAGCATTGTGTATAGGACCTTGCTTTTGCCTATTATTATATGGAAGTAAGAACTGGATTATGTCAGGAAAAGCAAAAGTAAGTTGAATGTAATGGGCATGGAGTACTTAAAAAGTATATGTATTAAGAAAAGATAGGATCAAGAGCAGATGAGAGCTCTATGAATGTGAAAAGAATGCAAAAGTGAATGATAAGTATAAAAGAAGTATATTAAGGGGGTTTGGTCATATAGAGAGAATGAATGATGATGGAATTGCGAAACAAATATATGAAGGAAGAGTGAATGGGTCAAGAGGAAGATTGTAAAAGTTGGGTAGAATTGATGAGATCCTCAAAAAGAGACAAGTAAGAACTTTAAAAACAAAGGTAATATGCAAAGCATTTGTCATGGTTCAAGTGTTTTCATGATGGGAACAAACTAGACAAATCATAGGTAACAGCTGATGGAACAACCACTTTTATGAACAGACTACAGTATTTATAAACAAAACTGGGGTCATTCAAGAATTGCATGAGATTGTTTACAATGAGTTTATATTATAAATAAAACTCTTCCAAAGTTGCTCTTCTGATACTTTATTTTTCTTAAATATTGGGATATTTTCTCACTGTTTTTCTGCAAGTTCTTTTGTTTACTCACTTTGTTTAAAACCGTTTAACAGCTATCTACCAACTTATGAAGGAAAATTATCTTCATTTTATTCGCTAAACAGGCTTTGTGACTATTTCTTGTGACTCCTCCCTTATGTGACAAGATTTAAGAGTTGCTCTCTACTCTTCTTGGCTAAACTCTTCCCTTGGGACCATCTGGTCCCAAATCTGGGAGCCATAAGATTGGTGGTCAGCCACATGTGTCTTTATAGAAATTTCTCATAAATCCACTTGTCATCCATCACATAGATGTATTGTCAGGCTCCACCTCTGATGAATAGCACTTTCACACACACTGACAAATCCCAGCTTCCATTTCTCTCTCAAATAGCAACTTAAAAAACCTCTTTTTAAAAAACCACGTCTCTTTTCAAACCTTCTCATCTTCATCTCTCACTCTCTAAAAAGATCAGAAGTGTCTGTAAAGTTGAGGTTCTACATGCTGGTAAACTCCCATGTCTTGAGGCATCTTCTCAGAGTGTTTATATGGTCATAGTAGAAGCAATGAAGGTTGCAAGAAGAAAGCTATGGATAAGTATAGTGAATGGTGGTGCTGTAGATTAGGTTTAGCTGATCTTTTTCTGAACTTATATTTTTATTTCTATGGCTTAGTATATTTTACTCCTTTTCTGCATTCTGTGTTACATTGCTTTTCACAAAAGAACAACATGATGTGTATGTTTTTATTACGTGGGAAAAAGAATTAGTAGGCAGTGGTGGAGAGAAAATTGACAACACCCCAGTCTATTCTATAGTGATTAGGGAGGCTAAAATATGATCCCCTTACGACAGACAGTGCCATTCCATGGTGTATATTGTCTATTGACCAGAGGAGAGGATGGTGGAGTAATTTTTGTAATATAAACACAATTCTGTATATATGCATGCTGTATTTTCAAATATAAAGAACCTCTTCAAATGTTAAACTCTAAATTCATTATGATGAATTTCCCTCGATAAATCTGAACCACAAATATTGTATAGATAGTATCAAAGAACAATAGATTGATTTTTAAAATTCTTAGAGGAAGATAAATTGTTTAGAAAACTGGAAATAACAAAGCTGATTAGAAATATTATATGCAAGTCTTCAGAATGCACGTATTCTAATATTCTTTCCTTTCAAATCTCCAAGCTGCTGAATGTTTTATACTATTATATTTATCAAAATACTTTTTTTTAGTTTCAGATGCTCTGTGAAAAAGTATTTATGCAGTTTATTCACTTCATTCCTTGTGGATTCTGGGTAGCTTACTACTATTAAAATAAGAATTAATACATCATTAAAATTACACGAAAATAAATATAACAAATAATGGCATATTATGTCCAGGGTTCTTTAGAGAACTGTTGGAAACAAAAATAACCAGTTTTATGTATCATCCATTGAGACTGTATAGAAACAGAAAGTTATTAGTTGATTTTCTCTTCTTAGCAAGAAAGATGGAGCTATCAGATTTTTATTCCCAAACGTTTCCATCCTTGATAAATCAATCCCTGCCTAGTTGGGTTAATCAGGTAATCTCTTAAGTTCCATTCCAACATTTATTATTGACACTGATAATTACATAGCAACGTCTAATTCTTTGTGTTTATGTACTGAATTTCAAATTACTTCCATTCTGTTCCTTGATAAAGTCAGTGTTACAGAAGGTAAAGTTCAGTCATGTCTGGCTCTAGGGAGCAGTTCTCATCTCTGTTTCATAGCCAAAGAGCCAGTGTTGCCTGCAGATGCTTCTGTGGTCATGTGGTCAGCATGACTCTACACCGAGGCATACGGAAAGCTGTTATCTTCCCACCAATATAGGTGGCATTATTTACCTGCTTGCATTTTAACATGCTTTTGAACTGCTAGGTTGGCAGGAGCTGGGGCAAATAACGGGAGCTCAGCCAATTACAGAGCAGTGCGTGGGTCTTGAACATGGGCTGCCGACCTTCCAGCTGACAAGCCCTGTGCCTTAATTGCTAGACCACTGTGTCCCTACAGAAGAATATACTAGACAACAATCCTGCTACTTCCAAAGTTAATTCTGGCATGAAAGAAGGGTGCATTATTTATACAGTGTCTTTAGTAACTGCAAAAATAAAAATATTTGTGTTTGCTAACATTGAAAGACACTAGGTTACACATTTCATTTCTCCTGGCAGTATAGCCCAACATTCTGGACTGCTTAGGTCCACAACAGAAGTGTATTCTGTGACCTCACTTTGACTTTCTGCATCTTATTATTTATCAAGCATTTGTTCTCCTTCAAATGGTGTCATGACTTGACATGATGCAAAGTAGGTATGATTCCATAACTGACAAGATGTGGGACATGACAGGAGGAATGTAGTCAAAAATGGTATGATTTCTTGACTTGTAATGTATCCATCTTTTGTTTTCATATCCATGCTACACATCCAGACTGCAGACCACAACTGTGTATGTATGGATAAGTCAATATAATAGATTTAAATATTTATTCATAGTACTACACATGTATTTCCTCATGCTGTTTATAGAAGCTATGCATTCATAATCAACATGTCATTTTTCTCCCATTATTGTGTGCTGGTTTCTTTGTTTGTATTTTGCCTTATTGCCTTTGTGTATCCGCACTTGTAAAACATACACATTACACACCTAAATCTATGTATCAGTGCTACTTGAAACATACATCCTTGAACAAATGTCCTGGAATTTTAAAATAGGATAGGCTCAACTTTATTAAAGAATGGGGCTTCATATTAATTAAATCAAAATTATGATCTCCTCTAAATTGCTCTTAAATCTGAACTTTGGATAAGACAAATAACATACATATGTGTGCATGTTTTATTTCTTCATATATATACATATACACATGTATATACTAAAAGTAACATTGCAGAAGTACCTCTGTGGTTTATATCTCTCATCTTCTCTCTTTTTTTACATACACAGAAAACAGGGATGGATCTTGCAGATACTTACATTATGTTTGTTCGTCAAAACCAAGATATACTTCGTGATAAAGTCAGTGAAGAAATGTACATAGAAAAATTATTTGATGTAAGTAATTCTGGGAATGGGAAATAGTACTTCATAGAGTTGAATATCACAAGCGCCTTCTTTCTGATGAAAAAGACGTTTTCAGCAATAGTATTAGTCCTGATGATTTCTCCTCAGCTTAGAAAAGTTGGAAGAAAGATGGCTATAGATTCTTTTTTTAAAAAACTGCTTTCTTGAATAACTTGGTCTGGTTTCCTTGTATAGAATCTTTTCTGAGTTCGGTGGCATATAAATGTAATCCAGAAATAAAGATGAGAGAGAGATGTTGCACACAGTAGTGTCAGTCTTCACCAAATAGACAAACTTAAACCAATTAGACAAGCTCACAAAATCTAGGAATTTTTCATACATATTCATAAAAGAGCATTCATTTGTATTCCACCTTGATTATTTTTACAAATAATAGGCAGCAAACATACCAACACACCTTCCTCCTTATTTTCCCTGCAATCACAGACCCTGTGAGGTGAGTTGGCTGAGAAAGAGTAACTGGCCCAGGATCACCCAGTTGGCTTTCATGGCTAAGGTGGCACTAGAACTCACAGTCCTCCAGTTTCTAGCCTGGTGCCTTAACCACTAGACCAAACTGAGATGTTGGAGAACCATGGTGACTGACAGATCTCTAAAGCCCTGTTCTATTGCAATCGTTGGGGCCTTCTTTCTCTTTCTGTTCCAGGCTGCCCATCCCCTCTTTTGCCCAAAAGAGCCAGCTCTTATTGGTCCCTTTTTTCTGCAATGATCAGATTTGCTAGCCTGTTGTTTTTCATGGTTTTTGGGCAATTACAATCTCATTCTCATAATCAGCGGTTTCTATTTTCCTTGAGGAGAATTGTGCGATCCACTTTCTGCAGTTTCCCGCAGCTGATTCCAGTACAGATTCTGAATATTTTCCTGTTTGTCATGGAAGTATTTATTTACGTTCAATCTCCATGGCATTTCAGAAAGCTTTTCTAGCAGTTTCATTTAATTATGCAAGTTTTCTGCAAATGTTTTCATAACAGCAATTCACAGCCCTTGCTATGACACTTCACTCATGTCAGTTGCACAAGGTCTCACCACATAAGATTCTCTGCCATTGATATGTCAGTGTTTGTTGTTTCTTATCTTGGCTGATTGAAATAAATCTTGTTGTTCAAGCTCCCTCTTTTACAGATATTTGCAAGCAGTTCTAAAAGAAAAGTATCATCTGGTACAATAAGCTAAGTGTTACTATGTGTGAATATTTATTTAGTTATTTATTTTGCAAAAGCTTTGCTGCCTTGCAAAGGAAGAAAACCCAACCATTCGGCTGGCATTTTTACAAAGTATTAAGAGCCATATTTCCAACTTCGCATTCGTTTTTGTGGATAGAAAAGCATATGGTCCGTTTCCAAGGTGTTTTTTTTTATTTCTCACAGCTTGCTTTACTGTTTTTCAAATGTTTAAAACTTCTGGGTAACTATCAGCATTCACTCTTCTGGCAATGATAATGAGCATTGGAGAGACTCGATGCTTTTACAGGATTTTCGGTTTCAAAACTGCAGGTGGACAGTCTGCATGCTTGTTTTGTTGCACCTATGGTATTTTGTGATAGAATATTTTTCCGTTAACAATGATGAATATGAGTTAACAAATTATAATTAAATGGAATATCTGAATAAGTACATAAGACTCTGGTCTTGTCTGTTATGGCATTACTTGCAGTCTTATTTACTCCATGTTTCTTGAACCATAACTCTGCTGGAGTCATTACAATTGGTGCTAGAGTTGGCAGCATTGTTGCTATTCCCCAGAATTGTCACCTGAAATTATATTCAAGTCTAAGTGCAAGTTTAATTACTTTAATTATTATAGGAGCATTTCTATAAATGATAATGTCAGGGGACAAACAGCACTTTTTGCAGTATAAATTACTGGCCCTTTTCACACAGACGTCTGAACTCTGTTTTAAGAGCAACTCTCAGTGATCCTCAGAAATTCAACTTGCTGCTTTGCTGTCCTTTCCTGGCACGTTATGGGCAAATGAAAAAAAATTGCTTTTCCATTATTCAGCATAAATTCCTCAGTCTATCAAAACTCAAGAAAAGCTTGGTCTGAATCAATCAGGCTCAGTCCAGTGGCACTAAGTAGGCTATTGACCAAGAATAATTGCGTAAACACTAAAATTATTTGGGTTTAAATTACAGCTTAATTTTATATCTTCTCATGAAAATATCTGTGGCTGTTATTGTTTACATAGTTTTATTTTACAAAGTTTGGTCAAGTATAAGATTGGATGAACTGGCTTTAGGAATATACCCAGAACTGTAATTTTAATTTTCTAGGTCATTGTATTTTTAAGCCCGTTGGCAAAATACTAAAAATCCATGGATATTCAGAGAAAAAAAAACTATTTAATAATTTAATCCTAAAACTAGCAATCCCCTGTTTTTTTCATCATCTCACCTGGAAAATTCAAGCATTTTAGGAAATCCTAAATGTTATCCATTTATAGATTTTATAAATGTTGTCCATTTATAGATTTTAGATCTCATGCGCTCAGACCTTGCTTGCAGCTACAGTATCAAGATGTATTGTATAGTACTACTTAAATGATTTATATAAATAAATGATAATTGAGCATTCAGGGCAGAAAAGAATTAGACCAATGAAGCTCAAACAACCTATAATTATAGACTCATTTGCTTAAACACAGGTTTGGTACAAATTGTATATTTGCTCACTTGTAGTGTTTCCATGAACAGATTGTGTAGAAATGTTCTCAGATGAGCTTTGTGAGGCTAGGCAGCAGACATAAGTGAAGATTAGCTCCCTTACTACATCTTTCAATGGGTCTAATATTGTGCTTCATTCCACTCTATTTTTTAATACATATCTAGCCGTAGATTTAAACAAAAAGATCTGTTTCTGTCACATACATTTTCTGTCAGGGTCAGACTGTGATGGGCTGATTCATACATAAATGTTCAGCAGTTTTAAGGGGGATTCACAATCATGCTAAATCAAGAAGTTAGCATATATGAATAAGCTTTTTCAGAGAGGTAGTCCATTTCATTATATTTTATCGCAAGTCTACACTAAGCAACGTGCACGAATGAGCTATCACAAACTAATGGAAGCTTCTCTCAACTCAAATAGACTTCTTTCTAAAGAAATCAGTTCACATAACTGAGTTGTGAAAAACCACATCCACTCCATGTTGTAGAAATGAGGCTGATAACTGGATTAATGGGGAGAGGAAGAGATAAAAACATCACTCTATAATCTTTCTGTTGAGTATTTCATACCTGAGAAGGATTTTTGCCTGGCCAGCAACAACAGTTCCAAGCCTGGATGTAGAACTCTGAAAACTCCCTGGCTAATTCAGCCATGGGACAGTAGACTTTATGCTGTCTCCATTCCTTTGAATAATGCCTACGCTCACTATTGTCCTGTGCTCAAGAAGAGAAGAGATTCTAAATTGGGAGCTCTTGCTGGTGAATTGGCAGTAAACTTTTCATTCTTAATCATTAAAAGGCCGTTCATTTTTAATCATGCATGAAGATAAAAGAGGAAACTCACATTCTGATACAAAGAAATAAAAAATGAAAAACCTTTTTTGTGGGAGTCTGAAAAATAATTCATGCTTTGGAGGTTGGTTGAATGAAAATAAATTACAGTACCTTTAAAATAAGGGTTCATCAGTGTTTCAGAACTAAGTCGCATGCATTCCTTAAATCCTCTGAACCAATATACCTCATCTGAGAAGAAACTTCTAAAGATAACTTAGCATTTTAAACTAAGATAGGGAAGCTTTTTGTAAACCACATAATTTCATACTGTTTCAATATACCTTGTTGGAAAAGTTAATATATGTGACTAACCTGGTCACATCTGAATTCCTGGGTGCTCCACTAACACATTTTTCCACATTTCTCTCATACAGCAGGCGTAATGTTCATTTAAGGATATTTTTAAAATGTATGGCCATATCGATGCAGAGACTGCTTTTTTGTCTGTGAATACAAATATGGGAATGGCTCCCAGTTCAAATACAGTGAGGAAGAGGCTTAGGGTTAGTTCAGATATAATTTATTTGATTATGCTGGAATGCATTTAAAGGGTCTTTCTTAAATTAAAAACTAGTATTATAATGTCTATGGATGCAAAGATAGGTGGGGAAAATAGCACTAATGTAGCATAAAGAAGGAAGAGGGAATTTTGTCTTTTTCCATATGATAGAACTGTTCATTTCTTCCAAATGAAATCATAGGAAGGTTTTCACTGTAATTAACATGACAGTGTCTCTTGTCTATTTGAGTTAGAAAGAAGAATCATAGCCTACATCCTTAGCCATTGTTCCACCCGCTCAGGAGCAACATCTTTTTCATGAGCTTGAGTATCGTGAAATGTCTAGGAAGAGATGCTAGAGATGCAGAATTCAAAGAAGTGAAAGTGCTTAGCTATGTCTGTGAATCCTGATAGAGGTAATCCCCTCCCTTACTCCATGGATTTCTCCATAAACCCTTCTTCCCTCCATTCTTCTCTTTTCTCTCCCTGTACACCACATCAAAACAAAAGACTGTCAAATGGAAGCAAAAAAGGCTGCGCATCAAAATCTTTTAGTAGCAAAAACTCATTGTGGAAACTGTAATATTCTTATTACTACAGAAGCCTTTTGGAGGAATATTCTTGACTGTGGATGAAGTCAGGTGACAAAATACGTAATATTTTCACACTGAAAACCTTATTTTGGAGTAAGAAGAATGGAATTAGAATTAATTTGTGAGTTTTTACTCATAGTCGTACTATGATATCTGGAGAAGTTTAATCATGGTCAGACCATGTCTGAAGAAAATTACTGTCGCCATTTTCTTCTGCAAGGTTGGAGGGGTGGCTGTGAGATGGTCTTCCTTGAAACAATTTTTCACAGATTCTTTCAGATACTTCAGTTTTCCAATAACATGAGTTCTATTTCTTGGATTCTGAACTTAAATCTTATTTAGGTTTTAGGAGATTAAATGAGATTGGAATTATTGTTCCACAGTATCCTATCCTCTTCAATATTTTTGTATCCAACAAACTCCCTGGTTTATTAAGACCTTAGGGACTTTGAAAATAGATGCATGTGAGCCAATTTCCATAAGAATTGGATACAAAAGAGAATTCTGTGAAGCAGCCTGTTTGCTTTTATATCCAGTTCAAAGAATTACTCCTTGCTTTTCAAAGTCTAATAATTGGGATCCGAATATCAGCTGCACCTTCTTCCCTCAAAATGCTTTTGGTGCTTTGGTATCAGTTTTAGTACCCAACTCCCTGACATCAAGGATATAGCATTGGAATTAGAAGTAGTATTTATGAGTTAACTCTAAACATTGGAGTTGTCAAACTATATTATTTTTATCTCATTCATGATATAAGGATTTAGAATTTTATATTGTAATCATACTTGTATAAAGCCCTTGTATCTCCAGATATGAAGGATAATTTAACAGTTTGAATCAATAAAAATTCCTATCATTGGCCTATAGATTCCTCACATTATAAAAACTACATCTGTGTTTCATCTATTTCTAAAATATATAATAACTGCACCAAACTTTGTCGCATATTCTATCTTAATAAGTGACTTTGGTTAGGGCTATTTTAGAAAGCTTTTTCATTAGCTGAGTAAGCATGCATTCACATATCTGTGAGAAATATTTATAATACAATAAATTCTATCTGTTCTGGTGGAATTTTAATTGGCTTTAGGCTTATTAAATGAGATGCTAAAGTATCTGACTTTAAAAAAAATAAAATTAGCTGGTGTTAACCTGGTCATATGTCAAAGATGAATATTGCTCATTAAAAATTTTATTTCTGTGGAAAACATGCTTTCCGATCCATATACATGCTTTTTTCCTGAAATAATGCTTCTGAGCATTTCTTCAGGTTACATATCAATTTGACATATTGTCATTTATACAATAAAAAGGAAGAACAATGTCTGTTTTGAAAAGCAAGCAAAGTTTCAAGCTGAGAACAAGAATATTATTCACAGAATAGGGTGTTTAGTCTTGCATGGCATTTTTTTAGAATTGTTTTCTCAGTTTGTTAGCATTATTGTGATCCATAACTTTGTATTTAATTTACAAATCAAGAGCTTAAACTAGAGAAAATTAAAGATGGTTATGATAGCCATCATCAAATACATGAAGAATTACCATTCACAAGATGCATGGTAGGTAATCTGATAGGTAAAAATTACATGAATGCAAATTTTGGCCCACTATTAAAGTTAAAGCAATCTAACAGCAGAAATCTATAATTTCATTAATAGATTATGCCCTTTACTTACTATGTACCTAAAATCTGTATGTAATAAATCTGCAAGTAGTGTTGTTATTGTTGAGCAATTATAAATACACAACCCTGCTTAAAAATAAAGTGAAATTGTACTGAATCAGAATTAAACCATCTAGTCTAATATACTTTGTTTATAGTATATTCTAATATGAGCTTCTGGGTATCTATCAGAAACTGATTAGTGTTTTGAATAAATTTACAGATAGTAAAAAGGTAAAGGTTTCCCGTGTCCAGTCATGACCAACTCTAGGGGCAGTGCTCATCTCCAATTCACAGCTGAGGAAGCCAGTGTTTGTCCGAAGATGTTTCCGTGGCCATGTGGCCAGCATGACACATGGATCTCTCTCTTATTTTACTTCTGAATGTTTCTTCATCGTTTTTTCTTTTTGTTGTAACTTTTGTTTTAATTCTGTATTTTCACTCTTTTTGTTTTTCAAAACATTTTTAAAGTAATGTTTACATTTTGCAGTGACTTATTATTACTTTACTAAGGTAAATTGTTAATTTCTGGTGGTTTCCTTCTAATATAAATAGTGAAAATAGAACATGTTTCTATCTTTGAAATATGGCCTATTTTGTACATTGCACGGATTAAAATGTATCCTGATTCAGATGAAATATATGATGTGAATGCCCTAGAATTATCTAACCTAAATCAAGTCCATGAGCTGTGCTTAGAATGCATGGACTGTAAATAAGGCTCTGCTCGGGGTCCAGAGAAGCCAAAATCCCAAGACAGACTGAGCTGATTTTAAATATGTAATTGAAATAGATAAGAGAAGAGCTTTAATCATCATATTCCAAGTAATCCTCTACAAAATGTATAGTGCAGTGCCCCAGTTGTTAATCTCTTTCTCAGAAATCCCCAAAGCAATGTAAATGACAGTAATGCGGCAGTTGTGTCAACTTGAGGGGGAGTGAGAAGAGAAGAGATACATAATTGAATAAATTCCCTGATGAGGAAAGCAATAGTAGGAAGTAAGCATTAAATATTTAGTATATTTAACCTCAAAAGTAGCTGTTGTGAGCAGATCACAACTGGTCACCAAAAGATCTTGGATAGATAAAGAGTCCATGGGACAGGACTTCTTTGGCAGTGATTGTATAGTGCAGTACCTGCCAGGGAAACTGAGGCAGAACAGGTATACGTAACAATGCAATTAGAAGTTTCAATGATTACTGGAAATGTATGGATTGTGAGATTCAAACCTAGAGATAAAGAACAAATGTGCAGTGACAATGCCTATGGCAAAGAAATGTTAAGGGTTTCAAGCTGGCTTGGGAGACCTCTGAGTAACTACTGCCAGAAAGAATAGTCAGAAGAGAGACAAGACTGTGTTTTGAAAGAGGATAGTAACACTTCCCTCTGTTTTTAGATACCATTCTGCTTTCTCTTTATGTAAAATTTGGACTTCCATGTTTCCATGGTGGAAGTTGGCTCAACCACTTTGTCAATTACAGTAGGGGTTCTCAAAATGGGAGCTGCAAGCATATTTGAAATGGAATGTACTTGCTCCTACTCTTCTTGAACACAAGCCTTTCTCAAGTTGTTGGTACTGGACCAAGCTTTATATAGGACAAGAGGCTGGAATCTCCTTCCAAAGCCTTTGCACAGCAGCAATGCATCCTGCACCAGCCCAACATAGTCATGAACACTATTTAACTAACCAGAATCAAAGTGTTTGCATCTTCCCCATCTCCCAGGGGAGCTCTTCTTAGTCTTTCTAGGAGATAGCAGACAGGTTCTGGCACTAAGCCATGTGCCCTCTCCAGGATGCTTAAACTCAGCATCTCTTCTACTTCTTGCAGGAAGATAATGTACCCTTGGAACATGTTACTGAAAAGTGCTCTAAGTCAGATATGTTAGGAGGCATTGTGATTTTGGGGGACAATAATATTGCAGGTATAACTTGACCATCATTAATTAATTAAAATGTGAAACATCATATTCCAGAACAAAACAAATTAGTCTGCTATCATGGGTCAATTCCCTACAATATACCGTTTCAAGAAAAGCACCAAATTTACAAAAATGGCCAAAAACATGCAGTATTCCAGTTTGTATTCAGTTGATTAAAATAACAGTCTCAGTATGCATGCTTAGATAGTTGCACATGCTTACATATATTCAATGCCATATGCCTGCACATCTCAAAATACTAAGTTCTTAGTTCACAAATAACATATCTCAGTCCTTTTAAGAAAAAGTTCACAGTTTTTATATAAATGAATGTAGTATGAAAGAACTATCAATTGCACTTGTGCAGAGGTACAGTACTATATAGCTACATCACTGAAAATGTTCCCACACTATATGTATCCACAGTTAATGCAAATTTGGCATTTAACAGAACTCAAAATTCAATAGATACTTTCTTGAAAGTACATTATTTCTGGAGTATTACAGTAAAGAATAATCCCATAGTCAAGAGATAGCTAGCAAAATAAGTTCTCTCAGTGCCCTTATTTCCAAGCCTAAATCATGAATAGCGAAGTCAGTAAGAGGTTCTCTTTTGGCAGGAGAGCTTATAATGGAGCAAATGGGGAGTAATTCTTCTGTAAATCCAGGAGTCTCTTCTTAAGGATTTTCTAGATAATACCAGCCCACTGTTTCATGTTTGCAAATGGCATCTCTCATTGACCTTCTTGCATCATCAACTCTTGAGTAGTGATTAAGCAACCCTACCTAGAGCAAATGCATTAATCTGGCATTGAGGTTACACAAGTGTGAAAGCAGTCATTAGGTGTGCTCCCAGATGGTGGACTCCTGGTAGTACCAATCAAAGGGTATTGTACAAGCTTTATTTTTTTTTCTTGAACTGTTTTTTTCCTGAACTTTTTAGCAGGGAAATGTTCAGAGTTAAAGACAATGTTGTCTGTCAAGGTCTGTAAACAAGGCAGGATATGGAAGCAATTTAAATTTAAATCTGTGAAAAAAGAGAATCACAGCTTTCTTTTTTAATTAGCCCAGGGCTGGTCATCTGTGGACAACAATCAGCTTTCCAAGATGGTATTTCAGGAAGTACTCCCTAATTCCACCAAGATGCTTTGGAAGCAACCATACAGATTTGGGGTAGTACAATTTTTTTTCTAGTATTTGGAGGTTGGTAAAATAGCCTCAAACAAAAGTTCCCCCAAACTGGATTAATGTTTGGGGGAAGGAATAAAAAAATGGCCTCCAATACATCAGTCAGCCTTAAGTCCTCATTATGCACTTTAAAATTCCCCATATCAGCCTGAAAATGTTGCCCCAACCATACCATCAGGTATACCACTTCCAGACCTGATTTAAAGTGTAGCTCCCAGCTAGAAAGAACAAAATAACACCCACTCCTCGATATTGAGGATGAGATGAAAGAGACTTTCTTAGCCATTGGGTTTCCAAGCATAGTTGTAATAGCACCAAAATCACTTCAAGTCTGCACATTAGTGTAATTAAAAAACAACAACAACAGATTGCTGTGATCTTCCCTTTCCATTGAATGTGCTCGCTTGTGATCTTGGTCTACTTTTGATGGGTAACTCAAAAGCATCTGCTCTTGTTTGTTACGTTCTTATATTAGAGGGTGTTTTAAACGATCTTCTGAAAAGTAGGACACATACCCTAACTACAGTGTATTCTCAGTTGAAATACTGACTTTTAATTGGCCAAGGTACCAGCAAGTTATCCAACAAATTCATAATCCAAATAGAATTGTCGGTACTGTAAGACTGCATGTGTGGCTTAGAAATGTTTGGATTTACATTTATTTTTAAGATTAAAGCAACAAATGCATATAATGTACTGTGTTTACACATTTTAAAATCATATTTAAACATCATTCAATGTTTTGGAGCTGAAGGCTTCATACATGAGACTTCCTAGTGAAAGTACATTTTATTTTTTTCGGAATTTTGTTTTAACATTACAATATTCATTCTCAACCATGAACATTAAAGTATGTATTACTTTTGTATTCGATCAATGTTACTAGTCGTCCTATGGAGAACTGCAGAATGGATTTAAATATTTAGTGTTAAAATTTATATTGAACAGGAATGTAATGTACAGTAGTGTATGTGTGCATTTTTCAGGTGAACGTAGAAGTTCACTTTTTTATTGATCAGTTTGAAGTATGTTTTACAAAGAATTCACATTTAGTAGAAAGGTTTGAATAGTTGCTTGCTTTTTTCTCTCTCAAAATATAAATGTCAGTGTTCAAAATAGCTCATTCTCAGATTACAGTCTGTCAAGTTAGCTTCAGTCATCATCACTTTCTGTCTTAAGTTATCATTTGTAGGTGTGAGCTCTGACAAAAAAGTTCTTCTTTTGATCTCAATTATATGCCAGGACAACACCTGCAGGTCGAAACTGGGTGGGAAACTGTTCAAAAGTCCTCTCCTCGCATCCAAAACCTTCATGGGAATGAAGCCCTAAGAAATCTGAGAGAAGCGTACCTAATTCCTCGAGAAACTCCACCAGATAATGCATTGTAGCGTGTTGAGCTGCTTATTTCTTTGATAAATCAAAATAATCTTCAAGAAATATGTGGGCTTCTGCTATCAGGTTTCCAGAAACTGGATAGGATCGTAACTGTCTCTTGGCACAACCCCAAAAATAGATTTC
The DNA here is from genome assembly GCA_032468055.1 of Acrochordus granulatus. Taxonomy (NCBI): domain Eukaryota; kingdom Metazoa; phylum Chordata; class Lepidosauria; order Squamata; family Acrochordidae; genus Acrochordus; species Acrochordus granulatus. The sequence goes on along the minus strand of JANHZU010003172.1, from coordinate 77,039 downwards.
TTGGGGTTTTTTGCTGATGCACCTGGACATATGTGGCAGGTCTGGTAGAATCAGCTAATTAACAACACCGGCTTAAACAGGCACCTCATCTGGCAGTGCAGTTAGTTGCCTGATGGTGCTCAGCAGGACTTGGTAGTGCTTTTTATTTTTCCGTCCTAATGGTCTGCTGCCCACCTAATTTTGCCTCATTGTCAACTACTACTTACCGCAGCTTGAGGCCCTCCCAGGAGGCTAAATTATTATCAAAGGATTAGGGAGATGTAGCCTTGTAGCTCTGACATTTCTGATTACTTGTCTATGCCAGAACACTAATTAGCTGTGACTAATTAAGAAAAATGCCCCTGCCATAGAAAACCATTTAAAAGAACTGAGAAGTAAAAAGAAAGATAGAAAGAAAGAAATTCAAAAGCTGAGCAGTGCTCAGATTCGCTGATACTTTATGCATTTCTTCTGAGCTTTAACTCACCTTTAATTGTGCCTAATTTTTTTAAGGCTGGCATAGACAATGAAAGAATATAAGAATCGGTCTGAGATTCTTTCTTTATTTAAGGGAGCAAAATAATTGACTCCTTGAACACGCTTTGTAGCATCAGGTTTTCCCCATAGAGCATGAAAGAGCAAATCTTGCAAATTTTCAAACATGTTAACAGACTGTTGTGGGAGAAGGCAACCTCACACACATGCATACACGTGTGCAGGCACAAAGCACAATTCACAGACACTGTCGGGAGCAGCCCCCTGTTTTCTCACTACGGCTTGCGCAGATTCCTCACAAACATGATTAAAAGAAGCAGAGGAAGGGCAGCCAGCATGCTTAATAGACTGCTTTGTCAGTAAGTCACTTATGAAATACATTTCCAATCCGTTGTAATCTTCCATCTTTTATTGTATACGTGAGTCTGCTTTAATGTATAAAATAATAAATAAGACTTTTGCACCACACTATGTAAAGATAAAACAGTGAAAAAAAATGTTTTCTAGGTATTTATTCTCTGCCAATCTTAAGAGAAGCAAGTCGATCAATATAAAATAAAATAGTTATAATAATAACTGTATTATTAAATATAGTTATATATTAAACTATATTTCTAGAATTAAATGGTTTATTTTTAAAAACTTTTTGAAAGTTCAAGCCAAATTTTATAAAGTCTCTTCAAACTCTTGAGTATGTATTTATTCTATATATTAAGAAGAAGCTTGGTTTTGTAATTAAACATTATTTTTACTTGCTTCATAAATTATACACCCAAGGCCCTTTTCCCAGTCTTTTCTCAGAATTGAGATTTCAGAATGCAACACGAAGAGAGAGTTCATACTCCTAATTTTTTTTCCTTGAAATTGGTTTAGGGGCTAGGCTGTAATCTGAAAATTTTAACACCACTAATGTTCTCATGCCCCTGAATTAAAGTACTGTCATGGTTTCTTGGTTTTTAAGTTTGTTACCCAGTCAGAATAGGCTACAGATTTAAATATTATCCTGAGGGTTTGAGATGCATGTTAGCTGATCCAGATAAAACCTATAGGGTTTGTGTGTGTGTGTCATCTTTCTTTATAGTACTCTAGTTGATTGAGTTGGGAATAACCCTTTTCTCTGAGTGAGCTTCATCTCTATTATAATTCAATCAGCAGGTTACACCTTTAAGATGAGTCCTGCCACTTCTCCTTCACAAGAATAATCATGTCATCTCTTTGAGCTCTTGCAGTGTTCCTGCATCTCAGAAACTAGAATCCTGAACACCCTAGCAGTTTGGGGTATTTGTGCAAATTAAAATATTACCAACATCTTGTTGAAGAAAAAGTTTGTTGAGTGAAACAGTTGCATTTTCAAAAAAAAAATCGGTGTATTTTTTTCCAGTCAGTTTTGTCATGCATTTATAACTGGGGTTTTCAAGGTTTATAATTATTTGTTTAGCAGTAGAAAATGCACTTGAATGAGGGAATGATTTTGTGCACAACGCTGTAATATTACAGTTCTGCAGCATATAAATTGATATAAACTCAACTTTTAAAACAGCAAAATGTTTTTAAAAATAAGTTTTAAATGAACCATGTTCTCTTTTTTTAATAACAACCATGGCCAGAATGTTTGGGAGGGAAAGAGAAATATTTATATATTTTCATAATTTAGATTTAAACCCATTAAGTAATTAATTGAAAGCACTGTGTTTGTCTTTAGGATAAGAACAAAAAGAGAATCATTCATAAGTATATGTACGTTTTACGAGGGTGCCTTTAAAAATAGTGTAGAAATACCTTAGGGAGATCAATAGGATGCATCCAGCTGTTGTAGCTCTGAAATTCTAGGTAAATCTGATAGAAAGTGTTCACCAGGCCTGCTGTCCTCTGTGTAATAAGGGAAAATCAATAGGTTCTCTACCATTTGGATTGTCTCAGGTCATATGTTTTTCACCATGAAATGCCAGGCAAAGGCACCATTGAGGGTTTATTGATTTCCTCATGTACTGTAAATATATATACACTTAATCAGCAGGAGAAGCTCACAGTTGCTATAGCCAACTATGCATTGCTGGTACCTTTACTAGTGAACCCTGCATGTGTTAAACTAGCTTTTTAAAAGTTTGCCACTATTCACGGCAGATAATTTATCTTGCAAAGAACTCTAGAATCATAGATCAAATAAAAGTAGCTCTCTCCCTGAAGAATGTTTTCAAAGCATATCAAACATGAAAGAAACATTTGATATTTGTTACTTTAAGAATCTATCAAGGCATATTCAAATAGTTCAGCTTCATTTCTTCTGAGTGAAATGAAATGACCAACTGCTGATTATAGCCAAAAGATATAAAAGGAAAAACAGAAAAGAATTATTGTACTTGGGTAAATTTAGAAATATGCAGAAATTCAACGTCCTGAGAGGAAAAAAGGAAGAGGCAGAAAAAATAAAAGCAGTTTGATTATTGGGGCCAGGTACCTTCTAGAATATCTTGTCAAGTAGAAAAGTGAGGTTCAGCCCCTTCGGACTTGCAAGAATGGGAACTTCTGTCTCTCCAAATCGTCCTGACTCCAAAGCTCATCCCATTGCTTATATTGGCTGGAGCTGCTAAGAGGTTTAATTACAACATTTAGAGATCTAACAGTTACTCATATCTTCTTATGGTTTAAGTTTCCTTGAGCAATGACTTCCAACACTGTGATGCAAGTAATCTGTGATGTGGGCACTGTAATAAAGTATAAAGCTTCCATTTTTAAAAAAGAAATAGTAGCTTCTACAGTTGTCCCTTAATTTATTTTAATTTTATTGAGCTTCTTTTTCTGGCTTGTTCCATGGTAATCAAGGAAGGGCGAGGAATTTACATTCTGGAACAAAGAAAGACAGCAAATGTTCTGTAGATAGTCTGTGATTCCCTCAACTCCAGTGGGTTCAGATGGTCAAGTGAGGAAGTGATCTGAAAGATTATGGAATATGTTTACAAATATTCAAATATTAGGCAGTTTGAGGGAGTGTTTTATCACAGACTAAATAAATATATTTGAGTGGTAATTATCCACGCACACATAAGCTTGCTTGAAGAATTAATATTAGTGACTTTATACTATTAACAAAGCTATTTCAGTCTCTGGTGCTGGTGAAATGAGCTGTCTATGCTAGAGGAGGAGGATGCGATGCCTATCGTTAAAAAAAGGAGCTAAATTTAAATTTAATTTAAAGCTAAAAAGGCTGCTGTTTTGAACTTCCTCAAAGTTGAAAAGTATGTCAGAAGAGGGCTAAAACAAAATTACCCTAGCGCAGGCTAACCTTGTTTTTGAAGTACATGAGAGGTTCACAAATACCCTTGTCAATTTGATATTGTCCTAGCTTCAGAAGCAGTTCCCAAATCCAGGGCTACTTTTGCTGGTTTGGATGTGATTCTGATTTTTAAAATAGCGCGACCTCCCTCCTTGCTATCTGCTAACTCAAGTTAATTTCTCCAGTGATATCTTACTTTGAAATCAAACAAATATAAAAGACCGGACTAGAAAGGAGATGGTCAGGGAAAGAAGGTATGCAAACAATGTATTAGAAATTGGAAATTTAATTAGAAATTAAATGCCAACTCCTGTGCCCAAATTTCTACATGAGCACCATAGCATCTGTGTTGGAAGACAGTTGCCATGCATAGTTAGCAAAATCTCATGCTGAAGTTCCATGTGTATAATGGAACTCCTGAGTTGTACAGTCAATTGAATGTGTTTTTAATAAAGAGTATACACATTTAATGACAGATGGCCACTTAAATGTTTTCATTGTGAAGCAGAAGGAGACCATTTGAAAATGTTTTGAATGGACTTTGTAACCAATGGGTTTTAAGCAACTGTCCTGGGAAGAGCTGTCAGCCTTCTTGGGCTTTAAGGCAAAATCTTGTTTGCCCCCACTATAGCTGCTGAGGAATAAATCCTATCCCCACCAATTCCTTTGCTCCTGAGGCTCTTAAGTATTGTTATTGGCTGAAACCATAACAACTTGGGAGGGAGAAGGTCAAGGACTAGAGCAAATAAATGCAGAAGACATTCCTCCTGATCTGGTTTCCCTTCTCTTCAACACTTCAGCCATCTGCCTTGAAAATCCAGAATGAAGCATGTGGATTTCATAACCATGATTTAAATCATTCAACAATTTCACAACACAAGGTTAAAGAGTTACTGTTCTGTGTGGGAATCATCTGTTCCATTCATGCACATACAACAGCAGTGCTCTTGTCCTGATACTAATGTAATGTATTTACAGGCATACAGAATAATTGCATAAAATTAATTCTGTCACAAATGCAGAGCTTTACAGATGTGATCTACCACTGCACACTAACAAAAGCAGAATTGCTTTCAGCAATATTCATTTCAAGTGCATTGATAGAGACTAGGAAACTATAAATTAGCCAATTTATGATAATTAGAGGGGTGAACGTGCCATAATAGAAGACTGCATTCAGTTAATAGGCAGTTTCAGTGATAAAAGTCAAAATTTAAGAAAAAAGTAAGGGGGCTTAATAGGACATTAATTTTGAACTGCACATCGATAATGAAGAATACCAAATGTGTATACAATCATTTGCTTTTATATTTTGTGCATGGCCAATTGATATACAACATATATTCTTAATGTTGGGTCTATAAGGTTCTACCAAAATACGTATAAATATTTAAGCAACTGAAATGTTGTGGGATAATCTTTTGATTTATTTTTTCTTTTCATTTCAAGTCAGATTTAGAAGCATTTTTATGCATCCCTGTTGCTTATGTTTGAAAATGCTTAATTCTAAAAAGGAAATTAAAATTTATGATGAGTGATGATGATGATATTTATGTATGCCATGAGATGTTTCTTTGTAATTATTTTGGTCAATCACATCATCCGTAGGACATGTTTGCTGAAAGTACACTGGGAGGAGATAGATAGATAGATAGATAGATAGATAGATAGATAGATAGATAGATAGATAGATAGATAGATAGATAGAAGCTTTTTAAAAATATTATTTTTCCATAAAGTGCAGAGAACTGCTTTACCATTATTTTTTTCAGGGATCATATATTAAATTCTGTAACTAATACAATTTGTGCTACATAATTTTTGATTTTTTTATTCGTTGTTTCCAGCTCTTTCTGATTAATTTTTTTTCTTTCCTATCTGCCCTATAAAGAAGGCTTGAATGTATTCTTAATTTCTGATCAGTGCTACATTTTTGTCCAGGAATGAGGTGCTAGAAAATGTTCTTGCATCAAAAAGGGCAAAGTCTTGTATTTACCAACGTAGTAGTTATACATTCCTATTTTAATCAGCAGGTATGTCAGAGGAATAAGTAGTTTTTGCCATTGTTATCACTAATAAAATCTATTACAATTTTTACAACAGCAGTTTCTAATTATGCAATCACCTTTAAAATTAGGGGCTACTATTGTGTTCCTCTGTTAATTTTAGTATTGCCGCTGTGTGCCCTAATGTAGAACAAAAGTGCTGATCTGCCTTAAACAAAGCAACCGTTTCTTGCCCCCTCTTCATCAAAAAACACATTCTGCCAGTGACAGTTGCCAGAAGAACCAGCCTAAAGAAAACCTGTATGTGGTCTAGTGATTCAGATACAGACATATCGGAGCTGAATGGACTGCCGCTTTGTGTATGACTGCATGTTGAGTTTTCATTCCAGGTAGTAAACAGCTGCATCTTTAAAAAAAAATAGAAAAGAAAGAAAGAGAGGGAGAGGGTGAAATTGGAGCGCCTGATTTCAAGAGACAAGTTATTACATCTAATTAATTGCTCTCTAAATGTTATAAAGAGTTGAGAGGGAACAGGGACATAAGGATTGTGAGTACTGAACATATTTGTTTTGCATTTTCCAATAGTCAACAGAATAATGAAATTCCTTAACTACTTCTCTTTAACTTGCCTGAAGAAAGCATGGTATGTTGCTAAATCTCTTTTCACTAACACTGCCGAGAAACAACTTTAATCCTTGTTAGAAAATTGCCGAGTCTGCAGCTGACAAAGAGCTCATGCTTGTTCTATTGTTAGTGTTCCCGGACTCTGAGAGTGGAGCCCTTTACAGCTGCGTGGATCCAGCCTGGCTCAGCTGTACTATTTAGGAGAGGAGGGTTTGTCAATTTCTATTGACAATAGAGAGAGTTTTTCAGGGCTTGTAGCAGTGCTGAACACAGTTGGGGATCAATGCCAGCCATTCAGTCTGCACCCTCTTTCATTGCTTTGGTTTGTTAATTCAAGACTAAAGGTCCACTGAGGAGGTTTAGGGTGTTTAAGACAGCTGATGAACTGAAAGCGTTTATGGCTTTGGCGTGGCAATTTCCATAGGCGGTGGCAACTATTGGCACGGAGGGGGCTGTGTCCTTGTTGACCCTCTTGTTATTAAAAATGCACAAGTGCTGCGCTTCTCAATATTTCAACACTCTTTCATTGTCAATACCACCTTCTGAGCCCTTCAGCTTGTTACTTGCTCTAAAGATCTTCTTAGATTGGGTTTGAAAACTTCACCTTAAACACTAGATTAGACTGATGTTCTGTTTTCCGTGCTCCTGTTGATTTGTTGAACCTTCCCAGGGCTGAAAAGCAAGTAGCAGCTTGATGGGGAGACGGGCTGCTAATATGATTTACCAGTCTACAGTCATGCACAATAAGTGTGAATAAATACAAGGGTCTTGCAGAGTCAACCCTCGCCTTTCCTTTTTCCTCTCTTAAAAAAAAGAACTTCAAAAGAGATATTTCAAGGGAAAATGAAGTGAGTAATACATGCCCTTACAGGAGCTGACTGCACTAGCAAGAGAAGAAGGGGTAGAACCCATTTTATTTTTAAACAGTTGGTTGCTGTCATGCACCAGGGTGAAAAAATATAAAGATACACATTCTGTTTTTATTTTATGTTGACCACAGCATCTAAAAACAATAATGCCAAAGGCTTGACATCAGGGTGCATTATCATGCTTTTTTCAATTTTTTTGCCCATCAGGCTCAGGAAAATATGATTCTAGTATAAGGAATGGAGGCTGAAAGAAGTATTCAAAGGTTCTGCCATGCCTGGGGGTTGGGTGTAATTTAGGGAACTTTAATATCCAGCAAACAGAATTCACTAATATTAAAAGTCCTTTCTCTTAAAAACACCAAAAGATCGTCTATTGCCTGTCAACATTGCTTGGACCTAATGAATAAATTGCTTTGTTCATGTTGCAGGAGAGGCTGTGCCCTTCTCTTTTTGTTCTGCCCCCTTAGCTATTGTGATTTTAGAGGTCTTCGAAGGGGATGATTTGGCCAAAATTCGGGAGGGGGAAGCAGAGGCTGGTAAACTTCATCCAGGTTTCCCTCTTTCTTTCCCTCTTTAATTTGAATAGCGATTATCTCAATAAATATTTTTGTCTACGAGCTTGTATTATCAAGAGACGTGAGTCCTTTGGTTCACTAGAATTATGAGAGGTGTGGAGTCATTTATTTTGTAATGCTCTTTCATATAGTAAGTTGGATCAAAATGCTTGGGTGGAAGGGTTTATTATGGGAACATACTATACCTCCTAGAGCAAACACAGTTAGTTACTTTTCCCACTGTTTTCACTGTCCTGTTGTGCAATTTCAAGATTGTATTAACTGTAAACCAAACTATATGCAGTATTTATTATGGTTTCTTTAACTCAATTTTGTTAATAGGAAAAGTATTTAAAAATAAGTTCCAGCTACTTATTTTGAGTGTCATTTTAGAAACATGTGAATGCTATCACCTTTACCCATATTCTTGCTTTAAAAAACGCTAATGCATATTTAATTAGGAATTCTGGACAAATTTTTTGTGTGGACTTTGTTTTTGTTTTGTTACCAGTCATGCAAACAGCCATTTTATATTAATAAACACTTTGGGAGATATAGAATATTGCAGAAAAACAGTACATATTAATACTGCTTGATGAATATTAAATGTTGTGCAAATTATTTGCAATTAAGAACTTTCTCCTTCCATTCTATTATAAGTAGCCATGGACAATGAAGGAAAATGGTAAATTACAACTTCTAGACAATGAAGGAAAATGGTAAATTACCATTCTAGAAAATGGTAAATTACAACTGTCAGATATCTTTCTATATTTTTAGTGTCTTCTTAAACGTTTGAATGGGAGAGAAACTCAGCCCCATCTTTTTACGTGTGTGGGACACATGCCATTTGTGTGGTCGGGGTTCTGGTCTCTTCAAGCAACACTATTAATTCCCTTTCATAGAATTACAAATTGAAACACTTGTCACAGTAACTGCAGCTTGCTCATTTGTGCACGAAGCACCACTTTGGTTTTTGACTAATTGTTTGATGCCCAATCTCCTTTGCATAACTGGTGAGCTCCCCCTTCTCAACTGAGGGTCTCAGTCTTTCCACAGTACTCAGCGCCAAATCACATTGGATACCTCTGAGGTTAATTTGTCTAAAAGTCTGGTTGATAAGAGAACAGATTGGGCCTATCATATTGCATGTAACAATGAACAGATACAAAAGAACAAATGGCAAATAAGAGATTTATCAGGTGAGTGTGAATTTATCACCATAAGTGAATTGACTCAGATGCCATCTGTTAAGCTACATGATATTCATGTTAATGTGCCTGACAGGGAACATTGAATGCCACCTGTTAGCCATGGGTTAAAATTCAGAATTATTTTAATTTTAAAAAATATATTTTAAAAATATGAATAAGACTTTCAGAAATATATTTTAAGAGGTTATCCTTTAAAAAGTTATTTTAAGTACATTTTCACTTTAAAGATTATATCAGAAACAAGCTAGAAAAGAATTCTGATTTTGCATATTTAATTAATTAATTAATTAATTGCATATTTAATTGCTTGATTACATCCATTGCAGCTGTTCCTTATCCAGAAAAGGTATATACGTAGTATATACAGTATGTAGTGTCGTTCCTTGTGCTATTTTATTTTGTCATGTACAGTTCTTCAACTAGACATTCAACTGAAAGTAATAAAAGTGACTATAGATTTATGAAACATACCTACTGTGTAGATTATTTGCAATTAAAGCCACATATGTCTAATATTAATATTTGAAACTGGCACAATTGGAGGTCAATCAACCTGGCATCATACCAGATCCAGTATGTCAGCAAGACAGCACTGAACAAAGAAAAATTATGGCACATGTAAAACTCTGTTTGAAGTCAATGGAGATCCCAAATCTCTTTGTATGGAATCATGGAAACTTTTCCAAGCATCAGGGTACAAACTGCTGCTTGGTAGCAAAATCTTCAGTAATATCCATCCTGGGGAATGATTTCACACCTGTGATACCAACTGTAAAACCTCATATTCATACTAATCTTCCCTAGTTATTACTTATCCCTAAAATGTGTCTTTTAATGACTTATTGAAGAGGAATAAGAGAAAGCTCATAAACATAAGCGCTGATTTTGACTAACCTTTTCTCCTTGGCATGTTTTGGCCTCATGTATGTCAGAAGATACATAAACCTGGTGAAACAACTTTCCCTTACTCCATGATCTAAATTTTTTTAAAAATATTGATGGATACACATATGAACAGGTGGGAATAGAGAGACAACAATAGCAGATGATTTTGAAAGGATTTCCTTTTCCTAAATTAAATTTGCAGAGCTCACCATTTTTTTCTATAACATCTCCCTCACCTACTGTTTCAATAGTTATTTCAGAGAAGTGTGAATTTAATACTGTTTAATATCATATCCCATCCCACCTCACCTGTCTGTTCCTAGCCTATCTTTTAGAAAAGCTTTAAAAATTTGGCTTTTCCAACATACCAGAGGCTGGGACAATTTGTTATTTTTTTGAATGAGATATGATTGGAATTTTTTTTTTGTATTTCTTGAGCAAATTAATATTTTAGCACTTAGCTTGTATTTGTATGATGCTTCCAGTTCTGTACACCATCTTGAATCTTTTTGTTTGACTTATAGATTATAAATCTGTTATTACAAGCCTACGGATAGCAAAGGATGAAAAATTCTTGCCCATGAATGGGATGCAACTCTGAAGAGTTTTTTGCTAATGCATATCAAGACCAACTGAGGTCCTGTTAACTGATTTCCTAGCAACAACACTGGCTATTTTATTAACAGAAATTAAGGCTTTATTGAATTCAAGTGCTGATTTGTAGCTATTTCTGAGCACTCCATTTACCTCTCATTGTCAATTCTGTAAAATTGGACTGGATTTTTCCCCTCCCCTTTCTGTTTTACAGCAGTGGTATAGCAGCTCCATGAAAGTCATATGTGTGTGGCTAGCTGATAGATTAGATCTCCAGCTTCATATCTACCAGCTGAAGACTCTCATCAAAATAGTAAAGGTAAATATGAGTAGAATGCAATTGTACTGCAGTACTGAAAACAGAAGCAACAACAACAATTTATTCCTCTTGTTATCAAAAACTTTATCACCTAGTACATGGAATACTTTTTATGATATTTGTAGAATAAAGATATAATGTAAACCTAATTATAGTTACATTTTGTTCCAATATAATCAACTGCCAGGTTATTCTCAGAAAATGTTTTCTGAAGAACCAGCCTTGGTTCCCTAGGCTAAAATACTGCAGGACAGAAATTGGCCTCAGAAGCCCACTTAATGAATAACCAATTATGTAACTATATAGTTGAAGGATCATTAGAGTCTGTTGAGCTACTCCTTAGGTGATCATGAACCTTTGCACAAATGAGAGCTGATAGTGAGCAGATTCCCCAGTGAGGCACCACCTTGGTGCAGTTGTGGGGCTTGTGTGCTCTGAAGATGAGACCTATGCCAGAGGTTCAACCAAAGTGGACAGATCTCATCAGAGGAGCCAAACAAAGAGTGTCTTCCTCCCATAAAAAATATGATGAGACATAATGTAAAGAAACCCATACCAGCTTGCTCATTGCCAAGGTCAAAAAGGACTGCACTAGATGCTGGAGTATCTGAACATCTGGTGAAAAATGAGCTATAGGACTCTGGAGAAGGAAACAGCAACCCACTCCAGTATCCTTGCCAAGAAAGCCCCATGGACAGTAACAAAATGCTAAAAGATATGATGCCAGAAGATGAGCCCCTCAGGTCAGAAGGTGTCCAATATGCTACTGGGGAAGAGTGGAGGGCAAGTACCTCCAGAAAGCGTGAAGTGGCTGGGTCAAAGCTGAAAGGATGCTCAGCTGTGGATGTGTCTGAAGGTGAAAGGAAAGTCCAATGTTGTCCAACAGTATTGCATAGGAGTCTGGAATGTAAGATCTATGAATCAAGGTAAACTGGATGTGGTTGAACATGAGATGGCAAGATTGAACATCAACATCTTGGGAAT